>JAQQSZ010004960.1:0-13999 GCA_028646595.1 Phalanger gymnotis
TACTGGAATGGGGAGGTTGGTTCGCTAATTTGTTGCTCTGGGCCCTGAATAAATTTTTTGATGCCTTCTGCTTGGAGAATTCTGTATACCCAACGATTTCGAACCACTCAGATATTTATATGATCCTTTTGGAGATCATAAATTCGGCCTTCCTACTACACCCTGCTACTTACTGTGACTTTTGGGAAGTCCTTTGAACTCTTAGGACATCAGTTTGTTAATCTACACACTGAGAAGAATAGAGAAGATGATCTCTGACGCCCCTTTCTGCTCCAAACTCTGTATTCCTGTTATTTCCAAGGCCATTTAGTCCACCCCATAGTGGAACAAGAATTCTTTCTACATTCCCAACACCTAACCATTACCTGAAGACCTTAAGTGAGGGGAAAGTCCACTCACTAACCTATAGTTTGCAGTCTCTCCTTTTCCTAAGGGAGAAACAATAGCTATCTTCAAGAAATGTAGAGGACAACCTTGCTCAAGTACAGGCTGAACTGGCTGATCTCTGAGAGAGTGAGCATGGGGAAATAAACTTTTGCTTTCATGTTCCATTTTTCTCCCAGTTTAGAGAAAGTAATGACCTGGTACAAGGCAGACCAAGAGACATATATACCTTGCTAGTCCTGTGCCCAGAAAATATAGATTGTATTCCCATCTGTAATATTGTGTGGTTTTAATTTTTTATTTAATTTTTCATTTATGGAATAAAACAAACCTTTACATAACAGTACAATTAAAATAGATCATTGTGGCAGCTATGTGGGGCAGTGAATACAGCACTGGCCCTGGAGTAGGGAAGACCTGAGTTCAAATGTGACCTCAGACATCTGACACTAGCTGCGTGACCTTGGGCAAATCACTTAACCCCGTTGCCTTCCCCGCTCCAAAAAAAAAAAAAGATCATTGTCCATGAAACTGTAAATCCACGAGGCACAACTTGCTATTCCTTTCAAATATACAACAAAATTATCATGTAAATTTCCTTTTTTTTTCCTTCTCTCCCCGCCACAGCTCTAGAGATGGCTACCGTTAGACACAAATGGGCATATATATGTACAACAATTACATACATACTTCTTTTTTCTGGATAGCAGCTTTCTTCACTTTGGCTTATTTTATTGCCTGTAATTTATAGTTAATTTGGGTATTTATTGGGTATTTTATATATTGGGTACTTATGGGGTATTTAATTTTGGGTATTTATAATAGCCAAAATAACTTATTCACTCAAAATCATTCTTAAAACAATATTGCTGTTACTCTACATAGTGTTCTCTTGGTTCTGCTCATTTCACTCTTCATTATTTCATGCAAGTTTTTCCATGTTTTTCTAAAATCATTAAGCTCATCATTTTGATGAGGGTACAGTCTCTGGGAGCCCCCTTGAACTCTCCTTGAATCTTCCCACTAGATCTAGCCTTCCCCTAAGGCTGCAAGCCTTACATTATCATTAGGCCCAAATCTCTACCTAGCCTTGCCCTTTGTTGTCCAGCTATTTCCCACCCTTGATACTATCAATATCCATGCCTTCAGCTACTTCCCACCCTTAATCCCATTCTCTTGGTTCCTGGAGTCTGACCTCATCCTAGTCCCTGGGGTGCCATCAAGCTCCTCCTTAGACTCCTCCTCAAGACCCTCCCTAAGCCCCTCCTCTAGTCACCCTAGACCACCCCTCAATCCCTCCTACAATCCTTGTGTATACAATCTCCATCTTGCCTCCATGAAGGTGCTCAGATTCAATCTAGCTCAGTAGATTGAATCTGGCCTGCTTGTCAATGAATCCCTAATAAACTTTGTCTTTTCCCTTGGCTGAGGAGGCTTGAGTTGAATTCTTTTGGCAGGACCCAGCATGTCAGTATTTTGGGTTCACGAGCACCCCTAGAAACGTATGGTTCCCTACCTATCATTCATCATTTTTCCTTAAACCTCTTCAATTTCACTGTGTAGTTCTACTCGAGTTATTTCCAGTGACTTGTACATGGAGGGTGTCAAGCATCAATCACCCCACACCACTTGGTCCTGATACTTTTATCAGATGAAAATATTTCCTTTGAATCAGTCAAATAAGGGCATTTGTACTGGGTAAAAGTGTGGTGCTGGAGAAATCAGTTATTGCTAAAGAGACCCCTGCCCCACAGTCCCTGAGAAAACCCCAGTTGGCATAAGAAAGAATGGACTCAGACCTTTTGGCATTTAGCAAATGTCCCTGGGGCTCTGTGACTCCTCCAAGGAATGTCAACCTGTCAGAATCCTTGATCTGTCAGGACCTTTGTTCCAGTTCCCCCAGACTACCTTGTGACCTGGCCCGTAAATTTCAAGAGATAATTAACCACTGCACCCTGTTTTTTCTGCATAAATATGACTCTTTTAGCTCTACTCATGGCCGTTCTGATTTGGGTTGTACCCCAAACAGTCGCCGGCTAATAAATTCTCCATTTAAATTTATAATCTGTGATATGTCTAGCTCGCTCTTGGTATAACAAAAGTCTTTAAAAACTGTTAGATGAATGGAAGGGATGCTTCACAAGAAGTGTGTTGGTATTAGCTAAGGAAATTTGGTTATATCGTGTGGATCCTCTTTAAAACAACATACTAGTCCATCAATTGGGGTTGAACAAGCTGTGGTATATGAATGTAATGGAATACTATTGTGCTATAAGAAATGGGGAAGATATGGACTTCACAATAACCTGGAAAAACCTACATGATATAATGCTGAGTGAGTGGAGCAGAACCAGGAGAACATTATACACAACCACAGATATATGGATTCTGTGATGACTAACCTTGATAGACTTCCCTCATCTCAGCAATAGACAATTCCAAAGGACTTATGAGGGAGAGAGCTATCTACATCCAGACAAAGAACTATTGAGTCTGAATGTAGATTGGAGCAAACTATTTGCTTTCCTTTTTTTTTTCTCTTTTGTTTTGTTTCTTCTTTCTCATGATTCATTCCATTGGTCATAATTCTTTACAACTTATTGTGTAAATAAGTTTAATGAGAAGTTATATGTAGAAGATGTATCAGATTCCATTTTGTCTTGGGGAGGTGGGGGGAGAGGGGAGAAGAAAATATGGAACTCACAATCATGTGGAACTGAGTGTTGTAAACTAAAAATAAAAAATCTTAAAAAAACAGAAACAAGAGTTAAGTAGTAATAAAATAAAATAAAATAAAATAAAATAAATAAAACAACATACTAATTTGGAACCTAGAGATTCAAGCATCTGCCGGCATAGAGTCTTTCTGATGAGGGCACAGTCTCTGGGAACCCCCTTGAACCTAGAGTACAGTCTCTAGGAGCCCCCTTGAATTCTCCTTGAATCTTCCAACTAGATTTGGCCTTCCCCTAAGGCCATAAGTCGTACATATCATTAGACCCAAATCTCCATCCAGCCTAGCCCTCTATTGTCCAGCTGCTTCCCACCCTTAATCCTCATCAAAATATCTATACCCTAGCCCTATTACCCTAGCCTTCTGTTGTCTTTTATTTCCAGGTAGCCTTCAGCTATTTCCCACCCTGGAGTCAGACCTCATCCCAGTCCCATCAAGCTCCTCCTTAGATTCCTCCTCAAGACCCTCCCTAAACCCCTTCTCTAGTCACCCCAGACCACCCCTCAATCCCTCCCACAGTCTTTGTGTATATAAGTCTCCTCTTGCCTCTGTGAAGGTGCTCAGATTCAATGTAGCTCAGTAAATTGAATCTGGCCTGCTAGTGAAAACAGGTGTCACAAGTGGTGAGATTTCTTAAGACAATCCAATATGGCGAATCTTTAATAAACTTTGTCTTTGGCTGTGAGAAGGCTTGAGTCATTCTTTCGAGCAGGACCTGGCATGCTAGTATTTTGGGGTCTTCACCCCTAAAAACATGGTTCCCTATCTCACAATTTCCTGTAACCTCATCAGTGCGAGTGAAGAGAAGAGTCTCATGTCTGGCCTTGTTGTTTGGACTTCCTAAAAGCTATTTCTACCAGCAGTGCCCTGGAACAGCAGTGTTTCCATCAGGAACCAAAGACAAACTGGACTCACTGGATGAAGACAGCCTTAAGGACTTTAAGAGGACCCTAGAAAAAACTCCACAATGCCTAAAGGGAGCTTTGCAAGTCCTCAACAAAGAGAAGACTTCTGGCAATCAGGAGCAGCAAATGACTGCTTTGCCACATGGGCTCTGTAATCTCAGCCCACTTTGCCCTCATCTCCAAACGTGCCGGTAGGACAGTTTGTCACAGAATCTGGGGGGGGAGGGGGAGATGTTTTATGCCAACTGTCTTATGATGCCACCTTAGAAAAAATTCCTTTCTAAAAATGAATTAAAAGTCTGGTTGACTGATGTCAACTAATGATTATAATAAGCAAGTCAGCACATCAGAAGGGCCCATGAGCTAAATCAATAGAAAGCTACTTCCCTGGCCCCTCAAGGTTAACCCTAGAGTCCTGAGGAGCCCTCTGAGGACACAAACTGCTAGTGTCATTGGAGGTTAGGAGAGCAGATCCATAACACTCATATAAATAAACTCAAAAAGATGTGTGGGCTCTATTTGATTGTTAATTTCTAAGTATAAATCATGACGCCTGTTTTCAAAAGCGGGCCTGATCCAGTATACTAAGCTAGATTGAACCTGAGCACCTCCATGGAGGCAAGCTGAGACTCATATACAGAAAGATTGTGGGAGGGATTGAGGCATGACTAGAAGAGGGGTTTAGGGAGGGTCTTGAGGAGTCTAAGGAGGAGCTTGATGGGACTGGGATGAGTTTAGACTCCAGGGTTGGAAATAGCTGAAGGCTACATGGAGATGACAGATGATGGAGAGTTAGGGTAACAGAGCTAGGGTACAGATATTTTGATCAGGTTCTAGGGTGGGAAGCAGCTGGACAATAGAGGACTAGGCTAGGTAGAGATTTGGGCCTAGATAATGAAAGGCTTATGGCCTTAGGTAAAGGCCAGATCTAATGGGAAGATTCAAGGAGAGTTCAAGGGGTTTCCCAGAGACTGTACCCTCATCAAGGCCTCAGGCCATATGGGGCCTTCTAGGTCCTTGGGCACAGCCTTTAGACTAAGTCCAAACTTCACAGAACAAATCCTTTTATTAAGGGAATTTGTTCTGTGAAGTTTGGATTCAATTAAAAGGCTACACTTGAGGATCTACAGGTCCTCCAGGCCACAGATTCCTCACCCCTGAGCTAGGCAGTACAGTAGATTGAACCCCAGGCCGAGGAGTCAGAAAGACCCAGTTCTAATCCATTTTCAGACACTTACTAGCTGTGACCCTGGGCAAGTCACTTAACCCTGTTTGTCTCAGCTTCCTCATCTACAGATGAGCTGGAGAAGGAAATGGCAAAACACTCCCATATCTTTACCAAGAAAACCCCAAATGGAGTTTGGAAGAATCAGATACAACTGAACAAGAACAATATGTAAACCTTCAGGGAACCAGGTTTCAGTTTTTCTTGGTTCCTACACTAGGTTGATTAATCCTTTCTTCAAGTATAAATGGAGGCCATCTTTTCCAGTGAAATGTTGAGTTCTCACATGTGCCACTTTGAATAACTTAGTTCCTTCATCCTGGTAGATCAGAAAAGTCTTCATGTCAAGTTGGCATTCTAAGAAAGCTTTGAAAGGAGTTAAGGTATTCTAAGAGAAGGAAATAAGAAGAGATTGCCAAGGTATGGAAGTGAAAGGTGAAATAGTATGTGTAGAGAACAGTAAAAGTAGGCCAATTGGCTAGAATTCAAGAGTGAATGAAGGGGAGTAAGGGGCAGTAAGACTGCAGGCCAGTTAAAGTCTTTCTCCTAAATTTCTGACCTGTCTTTCACGTCCCAGAAATTTTTAGCTAAAATACCTGTGCAGGTCCTGACTTCTTGGTTAAGAGAGGAAACCCTATCTAGATTTCAAAGATTTCTCCCCAAGAAGCAAGTAGTTTTCTTCCTCTCTTTTCTATACTTCTTGATACTCTGGAAACAGTCTCTTTCATTTGACCTCTGCTCAATGTCCTTGCTGATTTGCCTCAAACCGAATTCCTTATTCCAATTTCAGTACCTACCACCTACCTTTGTCCCTTAAAGTGCAAACACATTTTCTGCCTTCTACTTGGACTGAGATACGAGCCCTAGCCTTCTCTAAAGGCCACAGGACCCCAAACCACTTAGCGAAACCTTCAGAATTTTCTCTGTGAACCACGGTATCCCTAGCTTGATGCTAGAACCAGCTTGTTTGTTTTTTTTTTTCTTTTGATCCTACACCCTTTGTAGACTCTTCCCTAGTTCCCTTCATGTTGGCAGAGCTGTTAACAGAGCTGAAGTATACAAGAGCCAACACACAATGGATACCTGTGGTTAGCCCAGCTGCCTGCTCTAACAACTTCCCAGCTCCCAGATCAGAAAGTTGTAGCTCATGCCCCTTTTTTCACAGCGGCAGTGTAGCCAAGGGTGTGACCAGGAGGAGGCTAGTAAATTGGACTCCTTAGTGAATGAGTCTTTTGTCATGGCCTTGAAAGTATTTGTCTATACTATATGTCAATATCCTCACAGACACAAGAGACCTAAACCTGATTAACCTGATTCTCTATAAGTCTCCTTCAACTCTGACCTCCCTTAGTGCTTAACTCTCCTCTGCCTACTCCCTTTTAAAGCCCAAGTCTAAGGGGGTAGCTCAGATCCATATTACAACACCTCAATTACCCTCAACATGACATCAGTGGGAAGACAAGCTCCTTGTGAAAGGAGGTTCTACATTTAATCCCAGAAATGGATATAGCCCCAAATTCAGAGTCAGCTAAAATGCATGTATTCTACAAAAAATAAAATAAAAAATAATAATAAAAGGGCATTTTTCTTTTGCATATGAAATATATTTAGGCATACAGAGCACATCAAAACACTTAAAAAGGATGCATAGTAATTTCTTATCTTATGATACTGTTAATTAAATAAAATCAAATTACATAATTGAATAATAAATGCCTTTTAAAATTTACTGTGAATGCTTGCTTCCCCTAATAACCTGCTGTGATGCCTTATTGTTTGGAGGTGACCCAAGGTTTTTGAAGGCTATAGCAACAGAATGAAAGTCCAGCAAATACTCTAAGCTGTAATTCATGGAACAAAGCAATGCCTTCCAGCCTGCATTAAGTAAAGCCAAACCCTTGATAATAGCTAAAATTTACATAACACTTTAAGGTTTACAAAGTGCTTTACATAGGTTGCATCTTTTGAGCCTCACAACAATACTGTGAGGTAGGGGAAACTGAGGTCAATAGAGATTAAGCAATTTACCCAAGGTCACACAAAAAATTTGTACACAGGCCTACTGAGTGTGAGGCTGAGAGCCAGGATGACCTTTGTTCAAATCCAGCTTCAGACGCTATCTGGGTGACCCCAAGCAAGCCAAAACCATTCTGAGCCTCAGTTTCCTCAGCTGTCAAATGAAGGGGATGTACTCAGTGGCCCCTGAGATCCCTTCTGGCTCTAAATCTAGGATCCTGTGATTCTGTTTGATTTCTCAAGACCAGTCCAGATAAATCTGGAAAGACTCATCACCATAATGGCACAATGATGACTTTTGCAATTACCCAAACCCTCAAAAACTGTCTACTGATCTTGGATATGTATGAAATCCCACATCCTTGAAATCCTGTGAATACTAGAACCTGAGAATAAGTAGGTATAAAATAGAGGAAGGAAGTGAGGACATGGATGCAGGTTTCTGTGGAGACTGAAGAAGACTTAAAACTGATTTAAAGAACTGAATCTATCATAACTAACTTCATTGTTTTGCTTTTCTTTTCTTTGACATGGGAATATTTATCTTCTATTTATCACTGAGGGTTGGGGTGGGATTTGGAGTTATAATGGAACAAACAAATAGAGCCTTCACTTAAAAAACAACAAAATGAAGCAACTCCCCAAACAAGTTATCATGCTATATTTTAGATTTATTTTCTCCATCTTACTTTTGCAGACTTTTGGGGTTCCCTCTGAAGACAGGCAGCCTGGTACAGTGTAAAGAATGTTAGACTCTGGGATGAGGACACCTGGGTTTGTAATTCAGCTCTGACACTCACTATGTGGGTGACCTAATCATTTAATCTCATTTAAACCTCTAAAATGGGAATAATGATACTTGTACTGACTGTGATTTTTTTTCCCCAAGGCCTCCATTTCTCCATTTAGGAGCTGAGAAATTACCAGGCAGGATCAGTGCTCAGCCCTTGATCTTAGGACCCCCTTAGCTGATGCGATGGATCCCCAGAGCACTGGACTTGGAAGCAAGAAAGTCTGGGTGCAAATTCTGCTTCAGGCACTAGCTGTGTGTCCCCGTGGCAAATCACAACATGTTTGGGCTTCAGTGTCTTCATATATAAAATAAAAAGGTTGGCGTCAATAACCTCTAAGGTCCCTTCCATCTTTAATCCTATGATATGATGAACCTTTGACCCAAATAGCCAGGTCCTCATTCCACACAAGGTCATGTTCAAGGTGTTGAGTACAAGTTGGCTTGACAGGTGTGTCCGACTTGAGGCTAAATTCTGTTCTTTAGGTTAGCAACTGGAAAGATGTGGACACAAACATGCTACTGATCCATCGCACCTACAACATATGAAGAAATTATTTTTGTGATATCCTTCGTAAATTATTGAATTTGTGAATTATTGAATACTCTATTTTCTGGCCTTCATGACTTTTGATTATGCTGTTCCCTGTGCTTGAAAGATCCTACTTCCCTTTCATCACTTCTTGAATTCTCACCTGTCATTTAAAGACTAATCCAAATGTGACTTTCTCTACTTCCTCCTGAGTCCTTCAGTAGGGACATTCCCCTTTCAAACTCTCCCTTAGACTTCCACCAAGGGCAAGGAAAGGGAGGAAAATTCTCTGCAGGGGAGGAGGGTGCTTATCCCCACCAACGCCAACGGTGGCTCCTCCTAACTTTGTGGCCAACCATCTTTGACGAAGCAATCCCTGCCCCATCACAGGTGACCAATCAAGAGTTGCTGCATCATCTCACCAAGACGTATGCCGCTCAATAAAGAAACAGCACAAGGCCCACTCTAGAAAGCGCTCCTAATACAACTGTGCTTGTGATTGTAAAATAACACATAAACCTGTGTGTTTTACTCGACTTTGTCAAGTGTCCCATTTCTAACACAGTAATGGGGGAAGAATAAGGTACTGGGATATAGTGCTAGCTGTTAGTTCTTACACAGAAGAGTAGAGGTCATGGAAGTACTTCATCTGAGAAAGGTATTCACTTTGTTTAAGGGCAAAGCAGAAGGGGAGGCCTGCTTGCTAGTTTTTTCGGTTACAAGATGGCTGATCTATGGAGATCTCAAGTCCTTCCCTTAGGCTTAGGCAGGCCAGGGGTTTGCTTAATCTGGGAAGCTTAGGATGTTTAGTGCTCCTCGTCTATTAAGGAAAAGAGAATTAGAGAAAAACCATTGCCCCAGAGCAGGGGTTCTTATTCTTTTTTGTGTCAAACATTGCTTTGAGCAGTCTGATGAAGTCTATGGACTCCTTCTTAGAATATTGGAGGGTGTTTTTTTTTTTTAATAATTGAAGGAAATGATAAAATTTAATTAGAGGTTAGTAAAAATAAAGAGATATTTTTCTCCATCCAAGTTCATGGACCCCCCTGAAATCTATCCATAGACTCCAAAGAGACCCCAAGATAAGAAACTAAGCTCTCTATTCTGCTACCATTGATAATTTTATTATATTCATTCCATTTTCTGCTCAATATGGTCCAGTGGAATGATTATTGCTACATTCAAAGTCAAAGTACCTGGAGTTCAAATCCCGACTCTGAAATTAACTACTTGTATGGTCTTGGGCAAGTAGACCTCACCTCTCTAGGCCTCAGTTTCTGCATCTGCAAAGTGAGAGACATGTGGACAAGATGACCTCTACTTTCCCTTACAGATTAATCAGAAAGCTTGAATTCAAATACCAATGTTTTCATACTATCTATGTTCACTTCACCAATCTGAGCCTCACTTTCTTTATTTGTCAAATGAGACAAGAGTCAATTAGATGATCTCTGGTGTCCTTTTAAGGTGTAACATTCTATAATTTTACTCATTTTCTCTGTGATTTCTAAACATTTGAAAAAATAAATGAAAAAAGAAACAACTATGGCTAACTTGGGACTGAAAATGAAAAAGGGTTTTCAAACCACTGAGAGGGGCATTCTAATGGTATTGAGAACTTAGATTACAGTAAGAGATAGAGAATAAACTCAAAAAGATGTGTGGCTGTCCTTTGGCTATCAGAATTGATCAGATCCCTGTTTAAAAGAGAATGTGGAGACCATGTATTAAAGTTAGCCCTGCTTCTCCTTGACATTGTGAAGGTACGCATAAGTGTTGGTTTTCTTCTCATGAATGTACTATGTTGGGACCTGGGTGGAGGGTGGAGCTACCTGTCTCACAGGATTGGTGTGAGGAAAGTGATTTATGATATATAAGACACTGTAAATATGGGCTATGAATAGGAAGGCCCTCCTTCCAAAATGAGCAGAAGGTAGCTAGGTGGTCCTCAAACTGAAGTGAGGATCTTTGTCACCATATCTGCTTGCTCTCAATACTTCCAAGTTCAAAGGGGACACAGAAAGAAATAGTGAATGAGCTAAGTAGCTTCACTATAAGCCCAGTGGATGATTGGTAACACAGGCATGGAAGGGAAAAAAGCAATATCTCTTGGGAGAAGAAGAGCAGAGAAGAGAGGAAAGGAGAATTTTCCAATAGTAGAAGCAAAAGAATGGGTAGCAGAGTTCCTTAGCCATTCTTAAATGAAGTGTTTGTAATCTGGGGTCTGAGTGTAAATGTAACATTCATTAAAAGTGTTTTTTATTGTTGGATCGAATTGTTTTAAAGATTCTTTAGTCACTGAGAATGCCAGCACTCTTATAGGGTAATTCTATTCAGCAAGCACTTACAAAGGACCTATTCCCTTAGCAGAGCTAGCCAGCCAAGAAGGCACAGAGTGAGAGGATGATACCCTGATACCAGCTCTCTGAGAACTCTGCAGATGTGTGCGATACAAAGACATCCACTGCCCTCTTGTTTATATTCTAGGCAATTGTCAGTCACACAATTAGAAGATATCTTCATATCTCTCTCAAAACCTGCAATAGTATATTAGACGTCATTTTTCCTTAAAAATTGTGCATTTGGAGAATGAATAAATGAATACATACATAACACTATTCATGGATCTTTGCTTTATACCACCTCTGCCTTGACTAACAGAGAGAGAATGTGCCTGGGGCCTGAATGTAGAAGGTGGGCTATGGGTGAGGGAACAAATATGCTTCAAGATGCCAGGGAAGCAGTCATGCCAAGCAGAGGGAGAGAAGTGGTGATTCAAAGACCCGAAGAAAGAACAGGGACTACAGGAAGAGGCCCTCTACATTTCTGTGCCTGTCCTTCACTCACAACGGAGCTGAATCATACTAGCAGCTAGGTGGGACAGTGGATAGCATGTTCAACTTAGAGTCAGGTGGGCCTGAGTTCAAATCCAGCCTCTAACACTTACTAATGTGTAAGTTAACTAGGCAAGTTAACTAACCGCTATCTGCCTCAGTTTCCTTATCTGTAAAATAGAGGTGATAATAGCACCCACCTCTCAGGGCTGTGGTGAGGATAAAAGAAGATAAAGTTTCTAAAGCACTTTGCAAACCTTAAAACAGTATGTTAGTCATTGTTAATGTTATAATTAAGGAACAAACTGAAAGGTGAAATAGGGATTCAACACAGGCCAACTGTAGAGGGAAATGGTTTGAGGGTAGGATCAGAGTAAGGAAAAGGAACCAGAAAAGAGGCCATTGCTCCAGTCTTGAATTACACAGCTGAACAAACACTGAGCCTCCTGAACAAACCTTAAGTACATTGCCTGGGAAGCAGCTGATTAGAAAGTTTAAGTCTAAAGACTTGAACTCTGCTCCTGGAACTCCTGGGTTTATGGCACTCATTATGGCACCGGTTAATAGACTCCTTAAAGACTGCTTGGATCTGAGTGGATTCATGGTATCTTCTGTTATAAGTAAAGAACTTACAACCTGGGGAAGATTTCATGGTACAGTGGAAAGAATACTGGCTCTGAGGTCAGAGGACCTGGATTCAAATCCTACCTCTGATGCTTACTACTACCTGTGTGATCTTCAGCCTTCCTGAGTCCCACTTCCCTAATCTGTAAGATGAGGGGGTTAGAGGAGGAGGCCTTTGAAGTCCCTTCTGACTCTAGTTCCTATGAATTCTATGATCCCATTGTAACACTTCCATTCACACCGTGTCACAGGGATGTCCATTGGGAAACCGTGGTTGGATGGAGATATTATATAATGAAATGTATGATTTCAAGCCAGTATGACTCCATGTTGTCATGCATCTGTGACTAGGGTCTATTGATATAGTAGAGGGGAGAGGGAATTGCATACCAATGTGGGGTGAGGGGTGGGAGGGCCCTGAGTCAACTGATTAATTGGACAAATCTCCACAGACCACAGATCCTACACTAATGAATGGAGCCCTGCCACCCAAGGAAGGCCCAGAGCTAGTAAAGAGATAATGATAGATCTCTGAGAATTATAGAGAGCTTGGTGTTTCCCTCTCCTCTGCCAAATGATGCAGAAAGTAAATGCTAAGGTGAGAGTTAATCTTTGTTGTTTTATCATCATTGCTGGACAGGATTAGGCAAGTGGTCAGCAGTACTCCCTAGTGATGAGATATGATGAAGAAATGAATGAATGAATGAATGAATGAATGAATGAATGAAGCAGCATATTGTTTTCAAAGTCTAGAATGAGTTATTTAAATGAGCATCATTTATAAAAAGGTTAGAGGTATTTCCTGAAAACTCCTTGAAAACAGAGTTCCCTTTAAATATTTCTTTCTTTCCTCCACAGTACCCACCACAAGGCTGGGCATAATATGGTAGGAGTTTAGTAGTAACAGGTTGAATGAATGAATGCATGAATAAATGAATGACTTTCATTGTGCCTCCACTTCCCAATAGCTTCCTGGGTGAAAAGAGGCCATAGGCACATGAAGAGTTGATGATCTTGTCACAGTGCCCATAAATATCAAGTTGGAATAACGATATCAAAAGAAAAACTTGAATTTGCATTCAGGCTCTGCACCTTATTAGCTTTGTGACCTTAGGTGAGTCATCTTACTTTTCTGGGCCCAAATTCCTCTGTAAGATGAAGGGATTTCTCTAAGATGTTCTCTAAGGCCCCTTCCAAAATAAACAGTCTATGAGTACCTGACACCTACTGTTGGAATTTTTAGGAATGGTTTACCAGTTTCCCATGTATACACATGAATAGTTCAGAGAGGTTGAGATGCTGGTTTACTCTATGAGCCAGAACTAATTCCAAAATCTTTATTCATGTTGTTGTCTCCTGTTTAGAAAGCCACATTCGTCTTCCTCAAAGAATCATAGAATCACAGAGCTGGAACCAACCCCACACCTAAAGGGAATTATCACCATATTTACCAACGAAGGAGTTGTCAAGACTGTACTTGAGTGGGCACAGGGTGAGTTGAAGATGAATAAGGGATGAGAGAGGAATATATTGAGAGAGGGAGATAGGGAGAGATAGAATAGGGTTAATTATCTCACATAAAAGTGGCAAGAAAAAGCAGTTCTGTAGGAAGAGAAGAGAAGGCAGGTGAGGGAGAATGAGAGAATCTTGCCCTCATCAGATTTGACCTGAAGAGGGAATACCATACATATTCAATTAGGTACCTTACCCCACAGGAAAGAAGGAGGAAGAAGATAAAAAAGGGGGGATGATAGAAGGGAGGGCAGATGAGGGTGGAGGTAATCAAAAACAAACACTTTTGAAAAGGGACAGGGTCAAGGGAGAAAATTCAATAAAAGAGGATAGGTTAGGAAGAAGCAAAATATAGTTAGTCTTTCACAACATGAGTATTATGGAAGGGTTATACACAATGATACGCATGTGGCCCATGTTGAATTGCTGGACTTCTTAGGGAG
>JAQQSZ010004962.1:0-13998 GCA_028646595.1 Phalanger gymnotis
TCAGCTCCTTCTGGCTGTATGTTTTGGTCTTCTTTGTCACCAAAAAAGATTCCAAAGTCTGAGTCTGAATCTGAGTCCGTTTTCTCTGCCTGTTCATGTTCCTACCCAACTACTTGACCATTCAGCTTTTTGTCGGCATATGACTGCTTGTAGAGCAGAAAGTACTTTGTCCCAAGCTTTAGGGGCTGTGCTGCTGTTTTCAGAACTACTTCTACACAGCAAACTCTGCAACACCAGCGCTCCTCCTCCCCCAAGAATGGCCAATCTGGACCATGACACAAATCCAAGTGGGATCTGCACTACAGCTCTGATCCTCCACTTAATTGCTTGCACCAGGTGGGCCTGGTGGTGGAAGCAACCACAGCTGGAGCTCTAGAAGCAGCCCCAGAACTGCACTACTTCTGCACCCACAGGCCTAGGGCTGACCCAGCACTCCTTTCACTCAGATCTAGCAGTTTTTCCACTAACCTTCTTTGTAGTCTTTGTCGTTTGTGGATTGAGAAGTCTGGTAACTGCCACACCTCAATGATTCAGGGCCCTACCACCTGTTCTGCCTGGCTTGAGGTCTGGTTGGTCCTGGCACAGCCCAGGCTGGGCTCTGCTCCACTCTGCTCCCAGCCCCATGCTATAGACCCTTCCCAGCAACCATCCAGACTTTCCTGGGCTGGTGCCCTACTTCTCTGTGCTATTTTTGGGGCTCTGCAGCTGTAGAATTTGTTCAGAGTCATATTTTACAGGTGTTTGGAGGGACCTGGGGGAGAGCTTAAGCAAGTCCCTGCTTTCCAGATGCTATCTTAGCTCTGCCCCTTATGTCCAATTCTTTATGACTCCATTTGGGAAGTTTTCTTAGAAAAGATGCTGCCATTTCCTTCTTCAGCTCATTTTACAGATGAGGAAACTGAGGCAAACAGTATTAAGTGACTTGCCAATAGTCAAATAGCTACTAAGTGTCTGAGGCTGGATTTAAACTCAGCTGTTCCTTTAGGCCCAGGACACTATCCATTGTGCCACTTAGAAGCCCATGTGTATATATACAAACTCATATACATACATATGTATATGTAATCTACATTTATGTATATTTACACATATACATGTATATACAGGCTTTATTGTTATTGAATCATTTAAGTCATGTCCAACTCTTAGTGACCCCACTTGGGGTTTTCTTAGCAAAGTTGCTGGAGTGGTTTGCCATTCCTTCTTCAGTTCATTTTATAGATTAAGGAAACTGAAGCAAATAGGGTTAAGTGGCTTGACCAAGGTCACACAGCTAGTAAGTGTCTGAAACCAGATCTGAACTCAGGAAGATGAGTCTTCCTGATTCCAGGCCTAGGGCTCTATCCACTGTGCCATCTAGCTGCTCATATATATACCTACTGACTAAAATAATATAAATGGAAACATCAATCTGTAAGCTAAATGCCATATAATTATGAACATGTTTGGCATGAAATTAGATATAAGAGAATCCATTTCCCTTCCTTCTTTAAAGAATCATATTTGTCTACAAATATGAAAAATGAAAATGTAGTTGGAGGTGATTATAATGAAGGTTAATTTTTCTGATCTAGTTTTATTTGTATCTTTCTTTGTATTCTTTATTATATGTAGTGTTTTTTGGAGTAGGACAGAAGGAGGAGTATATTGGGAGATGAAAGTGATATAAAAATAATAGATATTACACATGTGTGATTCTGCTGTATGTCCTTTGAAGAGGCAGATGGCATGTGTTTTGTTTTGAACATTTTGTAGATAGAATAGTAGTGACAATCCTTTATCGTTACAGAAAATGTCAGTAGTGGTGGGCACATCTTCTGGTAAAGGGAAATTGTTGAACCTATTTCAATTCCACAATTCTTTTAAATATTTTTTCAAGGAAATAACCAATGAATCTCTGTGTGCAGAAAATGTTGACATGCATATTCTTTTGGGGGTAAATTTTTGGTGTCTTGTTTATTTGTTTTATGGTACCACAGGCCAAATAAAAACTTTAAAATGACATCCTTTTAATGCTTGCCACATATAAATCTAAGACCCAGAGAGACTATGTTTTCAATGCATTGCTCATCTCCTCTAATGCCTCCCACTCCAAAAATATGTTTTTATAGTTCTTGTTACTTGTTTCATAGATGTTAGGATTCATTTTAATTGTATTTGTTGAAATGAAAGAGAGGGATCTATCAAATATTCACATGAACATATGATTTCATCAGTCTGAGACATTCTTCCAAAGATGAATCAATCAACAAACACTGATTTAGTGCCTACTGTGTACCATATGCTAAATATGAGGAGACAGAATGACGTAAATAAATGAAACCAGTCTCGACCCTTAGAACATTTTTGTTCTTTCAGCAAAAATACCATGTATAGAAATAGTTTTATACAAATAATACACAAAATAAATCCCTGGTGATTTGGGAAAGGGGGGCAATAGGAACAGAGGTCAGGAAAAGTGTCTTGTATAAGTTTGTCCTTCCAGCTGAATTTGAAAACCAACAGAGAATTCTAAGATGGAGATATGAAGAGGCATGAGTTCGCTTCACCTCAGAGGTATTGATGTAGGACCAAAATATTTGTGAATGTGGATTATCAAAGTGGTTTTTAGGTCTTTGGCAAGGAGCTTTTCAGACCTTCATTGTGTACACATGTACACAGACACACACACATTATACATATACTATGTGTATATTATATATATATATACTCACGCATACATACATTATATATAATTATATTTATGTACATACATACATATATAACATAGACAGTGTGCATATGAATATGTGCGTATACACATATATACCTGTGCTATATAAATATACACATATCCATACATGTATATATAGACATATAGACACACACATACACACATATACATACCTGCATAAATGTGTAGACGTACATATGTATGTAAAATGTTATGTGTGTATGTGTTTGTGAGTGTATTTGCTTGAACTCTGTCACATTGATATGAGTTTTCTAAAGTTCTCTTAGGATCACAGATAGGATGAACTTAGTAGTTTTTAGGTTACTGAAGATTAGCCCAGGCTGAGCCAGGGCAGGGACTGGTGCTAGATGAAGAAGTCTTCTCAGGGAAGGTCAGAAGATTTCTAGAGTGCTGAAGGCAGAAGAAGACTGTGGATGATTCATTTGTCAATGTCATCTGTCAAGTAGGAATTGTGATACACTTCACGGAGTTGTATTAAATCTTAAATGAGATAATATATGTGACATCTATCATGAGTATTAAACTATTATTTAAATGGCACCTACTATTATTACCTATAATTAAGTTTAAATTATAATGCTCTTTACAACTTTACAGCTTTTCCCAAACTTCTTTCCCCAAGCGGATGATCGGTGAACATTGGCCTTCTCTTCCTTCTTCACAGAGAACCCACCATCACTTTTCTGAGTGCCCTTGTACTTAACAGCTGCCATATCTGGAATGCCTTAACTCCACCTCACAAAGTCCCTCTCTCCCTTTAAGATACAACTCAAGTACCATCTTCTAACTGAAGTCTTTCCTGATCCCATATCTGTCTGCTTTTTGTAAGGTTCTGTGAGGACCAAACACCATTTTATTGACCATGATATTTATGAATACTTAAACACAATGCATTGTCCCTGTATCTTTAGGAGATCAAAGCAATTAAACAGCGTGACTAATGTTGGTCCACAAACAGAAATGAAAGTGCATGACTCTTTAATTTCAAATTGATCCCAGAATCCCCTTGATCAAGCCTTCATCTAGAAAGAGTTTTTGGTTAGGGGGGTCATATCTATTAGTATTTATTGTACGTAAATCAAAACATCTCAGAGTCATGAAAATAATTTTGACCTTCTGACCTTGCTAAAAATGCCTTAGGGACACCCAAGGATGTCTGAACCACACTTTGAGAGAGAGGACACAATTGGAAATGTAGAGGATTCGGTTCATTCTTATTTATGCTATCTATTATGTTGGTGACCCTGGGAAGGTCATTTCTTTATTATTGTTCACAGTTTTCTCCTCTATAAAACAGAGGATTTTGACTGAATGACCTTTTTCATCCTGCAGATATGTAAATTTATCTTAAGCCTAGCAAGCATGAAAGAGAAGCAGAGTGGCCCAGTGAGAGCCATGTATCTGGAGTCAGAGCACCTGAGTTCTAATACCTTCCCTCAGGCTTATCTTCTCTAACCCCGAACTATTCCCTCAATATTGTTGGGCCTTGATTTCCTTGGCTACAAATTAAGCAGGTTGGACTGCATGTCCTCGGAAATCTCCCAACTGGACTATTTATGATCCTAAATACATATATTCTTTTAGAAGCAAGAGAAAAGGATGAGAAGCTCATTCATTTTCTCTCAGACCTGTTTTTCTTTAGATGAAGTTTAGCTGTAGCTGGTATTATGGCAAAGAACACTGATTCCTTTTCCATCCCATAAATATTTGAGCGATGCTAATACATGCAATTTAATGCCCCAAGTATTTTCTACACCCCAGAAAAATCAGCTGTATTAAATAACGCAACTCCCTTAAACTCTGCGATCTGTATCTGGAATTCATTCTCATTTTCTTCTTGCTTGTATTTGTTGGTTTGTTTATGAATACGAGATCCTTTCCTGTCCAGTAATCTTCGCATTATTTTCATACCTACTTAGTTTTCAGAGACTCTTTGCTATTCCTTTATATAATACTTGACATACATACATATGTGGATATATGTATATATACATATGTACATATGTATGTATATACACATACACATATTTCCTAGGTCATTCTTAACCTTTTTGTGATATTTCAAAATTTAGTATACAACAAGGCAGGGACCATCCTGAACTGGCTGATTGTCCCCATGATATAGTTTTCTGTCAAGGTCTTGATGTCTAGGCACTCTAATAAACCCACTTCATCTTCAAAGAAATATTTGTTATTGGGGCACCAATGTCAGATATGATAGATTCTCTTTCTTTTCTCATCCACCAAAATGTAGCTTATCTTTAAATTTCCATGTGTATTCAACTGAGAGAAATGCAAAGCTTCAATTGTTCAATCAATAAATACAAGCATTTGTTAAATACCTACTGTGTGTCAAGCACTATGCCAAGACCTGCCCTAAATAAGGGAAGGGAAGAAAAGCAAACAAGGAACTACTACAAAAGAAAATTATACCGACAAATTCCTTGTACATCCTGGCTATTTAATTTCCTACCTGAGTAACTTTGGGCAAGTTATTTTATCTCTCCAGGGATCAGTTTCCTTATCTATAAAACTAAGGGCTAGAACATATGATCTCCAAATTTCACCCCAGATCTAAAGTCAACAATGCTATGAAAGTCTTTCCAAATATAAATAATGTTGAAAAGGGGAGGCTAAAGGCAGAAACAAATACAATTTTCTAATAACATTGCGGGGTGAAGAATAGTCATCTATTCACATAAGAGGTATTACAAAGTGGGTGATTAATATTACGTATAGGCTCTAGAATAGACAGCCAACAATTTTCCTGTAAAATTATCTACTTCATTGTAGAAACAAATTCACGCTTACCTAGAAACAGCTAATACCTCTGCTTTATAGATTTTTGCCCCAAAATGGAGTTTTGATATGTATTTGACCTGATTTCCCTTTCAAGAAACAGGGAAATGCTCATAGAAAGCCAGTGGAGATTAACCATGAAGAAGGAAGAGGATTGAGGAGACCATGTGAGTAAAGACAACAATGCAGAAGGTGAATTTCATATACAGATAATTGCCAGCACATATTTGTGTCAGGTGTTTGCTTTCAAGGTGATTTCCAAGTTTCAACAACTGGCCTTTTTAAATGTGAATTGACTCATTTTGAGAGAATAAGATTGGGACAGAAAATAGTCTATAAAATTGACCATAGATAAAGTCTTACTACAACATTTGTACAGAAGATGAAGATTGTACCCAAAATGGTGTGATGGTTTGCCTAAGCTACAACAAGCAACAGCAGTAATAACATTATCACCCAATATTAATATAGTGCCTTAAGTGTTACAAAGGGACCTCTGAAGTCTCTTCTTCCCTGGAGATATTCAAACATCCCTGATGGCAACATATAAACTCTTTAGATGTAGAAGTAGATTTGATCTTAGAAGTCTATCTGTCTGTATAATTTTACAGGCAAAGAAACCAGTAAAGAGACCAGTAAAGGTTGAGAGATTGGCCTAAGGTATTAGAGCTAGTAAATCACAATTAATTTCAAACTGCAATTCTTTGACTCCAGATTCAGTGTTCTTTAAAGGAAGCCACCTTTTCTTCCCCATCCTTCTAAAATCTCCCTCTAAGGCAAAATCTATTATTGAACTCAGAATATATATGCAGAAATCCATTCAGCTTTGAAGTACAGGGGAGAGGCTTTGGGCTATATTGAAAGACACATTGGCTTTGGAGTCAGCATATAAATTTATCTATCAACAAACATTTATTAACATGTACTATATACCCAGGTCTATAATAAATACTGAAGATAATAAGAAAATGTGAACAGATATTCCTCTCAAGGAGCTTAACTTATAACGTATATCAGTGCAATAACTGAGTAACATTAATTGCATTTACTGCTTATTCTCATGACCTTGTACAAGTAACTTAAAATTTCTGAGCCTCAGAGTGCCTCATCTGTCAAATGAAGATGTTAGAGTAGATGGCTTCCAAGGACCCTTCCAACTCTAAATATATCATTCATGTACATGTAATAATGATAATAATAATAACAACATCATCTGACATTTATATAGCATAGTGCCTGGAACATAGGAGAAGATATACGTTTGATTAATTGGATGTTTACTGATTGATTGCTTTAAGTTTTCCTAAATGCTTTAGGTACATTATCTCATTTGATCCTCACAGCAACATTGGGAGGTAGGTCCTGTTATTATCCCCATTTAACTCAAGAGGACCCTAAATGCATGCTGGGGGCAGTTAGAGGAAGGATTTTCACATTACAGATAAAAGATGTCTGAGGCAGGATTCAAACTCAGTTCTTCTTGACTCCAAGTTCAATATTCTATACACCGTGCCACCTAGCCTTAATCTACAATAGAAAAGGGGAAGGGAAAAGGCTGTATTTTTTTTTTGCTTAATTTTAGGTTGATTTTTCAAAATCAAATTAATGATGATAGAAAATGTTTTCTGGAGTCAGTAGACATACTTTCAAATACTAGTCCTGCCACCAAGTAGATGTGTCGCTTTAGAAAGCCACTTATTCTCTGAGTTCGATTTTCCTCAAATATAAAAAATAGTGGCTTGTTTGTTGTGATTCCTAATGTTATGCTTAGTTCTGAGTCAGCGTTCCTATGAATTTGGATATCATGCTGAATTTTGCTGCTTATATCTGTTGTCCTCAAAGATAAAATCCTAACCTCTATAGGAAGCCTTTCCTGATCCCAAATTAATCCATGTACTGTTCCTCTGTTGATCATTTCTACTTTGTCCTTTATATAGCTTACTTGTACACACTTGTTTGAATATTTTCTCCCTCATTACACTATGAACTCCTGAGAACTATCCTTTACCTTTGTTTCTATTGCTTAATATCATGCTATTCATATTGTTGGGCACTTTTAATAAATGTTTATTGATGGAACTGTTAAATATCTATACAATATAACCCATGGCAAGTCTCTTCCTCTCCCTGGGTGTCAATTTTTTCACCTATAACATCATTGCAATGGATTGGAAGAGTTGTAAACAGGCTATCAATTTAAAATGCTTGTGTACTGTGCTTAAGGATTGCTTAGGAATTGTAAAATAGAGCCAACTTAGTATGAGGAAAAACATGAAAATTTGGAGAAAAATTTCCATGAGTTTGAAGTCTTTTTAAATCTGAAAAAATAGAGCTCTTCTTTATGCCTATGTTTGCTAGTACTCCAGAAGAGTACTGAGATTTTCTCATCCATTTCATCATTCTCTGATTTGCTGGCATTTGTAAATGTTTTATAAGGGATTGTAAAGGCAGTAATCTATCAAATAGAAAACTAGTCTGATTCTCCATGTATATTACACACTGAATGGGAATTCCATGTTCCTACTTTTCTGAGTGCAATGTGCTTTAAATAGTTTAATAAAGTAGATCATGAGGTTTAGAATGAGAAAAAGAGCTTGGGGAACATATAGTTCAACTCATTTTTAAAAAAGAAGGAAACTGTGATCAAGAAGGAAATTTATTTTTTCCAAAATCATTCAGACTGAAACCTCAGATCAAAGTCATAAGGGTATTTATAGAACATCTAATCTTTCCCTTAAATTCATAGTCAATAATTATTTTAAGTCAATAATGACATAACAACAACAATCATACATTTATAATTTAACATTTTAATTTCCAATTACATGTAAAATGTTTTTTTCCCAAATTCTCTCCTCTCTTTCCCCTCCACCCCACATTGAGAAGGCAAGCAATTTGATATAGGTTATACATGTAGAGTAATGCAAAACATATTTCCATGTTAGTCATGTTGTGAAAGAAAAAAAAAACAAGAAAAATAAAGAAAGTAAAGAAAAAATATGCTTTGATTTGCATTCAGCCACTATTAGTTCTTTCTTTAGAGATGTGTAGTATTTTTCATTATAAGTCCTTTGGAATTGTCTTGTATCATTGTATCAACAATAATAGTAGAGAGACAGAAGATAGGAAGTCAATTTTGGAGTCATAAAAACTTGGGTTCAAATCCTGACTCTAATCACATACTGACTGGGTGATCCTGTGCAAGTTATTTACTCACTTAGGTCCCAAAGTAACTTTCTAAAATTAGACATTGGAGATAAGGGATAACTTGCATTCTTACAAAGAATTATCTCTGTTTAGGTCCTAATCACAATACCATGGTGATATTTGAAATAGATATCACTTTTTAAAATTTATTTAAAAACATAACCCTTTCTAATATCCTTGTGAGTTTAGTTGTATTAATGTTGTTATTATTGGGGGTGGAAGAAAGATGGAGGAGAAAAGGAAGGATATCGTCTAAGTTCTCCCAATGTCACCTCTGAACAACTTTAAATAGTGCCTCAAAATGAATTCTGGAGTAGTATAACCCACAAAAGGACAGGGCTAAAGAATTTTAAAGCCCACGAAAACATAGTAGTTCATCAGGAAAGGGCTGTTGTACCTGGAGGAGAATAGAGTGCAGTTAAGCATAGGCTGCCCTAACTCAGGCTGAGCCACAGAAAACCAGCAGCAGACTTTGGGGATAAAAAAATTGGCATCAGTGGCTTTAGGAACTCTCAGCCCAGAGATGGTAAGGACTTGAATTACTGGAGAGAAGAAGACTACAGGGAACCCTTTACTGCCACTGGATACAGGATTCCATCACATTACCCATGCACAGATGCAGGTGATAGTATTGAGTCACAGTCTCAGGGCAAGGAGAAGCGCTAGCACACCAGACCTTGTGTCTACAGAGTAAGGGTGTGTGTCTTTAGTCACAGTCTGAAGGAGGAATAGTGCTTATGGTCACTCACAGACAAGAACATAAACTAACACAGCAGTAAACATACCTCTACTTAGATCATACCATCTTGGAAGAAATGAAAACCTGTAAACCCTGAGAACTAACTTCAAAAACAACTGCAAAAAAATTAAATTTGGGGGGAGTGCCCTGTCCATCCCAGGAGCAGGGCTCAAATTTAATATGAAGATAAAAGTAAAAAAAAAGAGCAAATAACAACAACAACAATGAAAAAGGAAACTGAACATCAAAAATTGTTATGGTGACAGGGAAGATCAAAACCTACAAAATCACAAAAATAAATAAAGTCAAAACTGCTTTATCCAAAGCATCAAAGAAAAATGTGAATTGGTCTCAAGTCCAGAAAAAAAAGTTCCTGGAACAACTAAAAAAAGAATTACAAAAATAAATGAGAGATAGAAGAAAATTGGGAAAAGGAATAACAGTGATGCAAGGAAATCATTTAAAAATTAAGAATTTGGTAAAGGAGGAGGGGGAAAGCATTAAAGAAAGTAATACCTTAAGAATAGAATCAGCCAAAGGGGAGAAAAACAGACCAAAAGGACCTAGGCATCATCTTTCAAGAAATTATTAAGGAAAACCATATTATACAGGAAAACCATTTTATACTCCAGAAACGCAGAATAAAATAGAAATTGAAATAATCCACTGATCCTGAAACATCCTGAAAGAGATCCCCAAATGAAAATTTCCAGGAATATTATAGCCAAAATCCATAGCTCCAAAGTTGAGGAGAAGATATTATAAGCAGCCAGAGAGAAACAATTTAAATATAATGGAGCTGCATTAAAGATGACAAGATTTAGTAGCTTCTTCCTTAAAGGATTAGAGAGCTTGGACTATGACATTCTAGAAGTAAAAGAAGGTAGGATAACAACCAAGGATCACCTATCCCACAAAACTAAGTATAATTCTTCAGAGAGAAAAAGTAAATATTCAATGAAATAGAGGACTCTCAACCACCTTCATGAAAAGACCAGAGATGAATAGAAAATAACACTTTCATATATAAGACTCAAGAGAAGCATAAAAAAGTAAACATGAAAGGGAAATCATAAATGATTCAGTAAGGTTAAAGTGTTTATATTCCTATATGGGAAGAAGATACTTGTAACACCTAAGAAGTTTCTCATGATCAGGGTGATTGATTATAAGATAGATAGATAGATAGATAGATAGATAGATAGATAGATAGATAGATAGATGGCACAGTTGTGAATTCCATACTATGGGTGAATAACTTTAAAAAATAAATTAAGGAGTGAGAAAGATGAATTCACTGGGAGAAGGGGAAAGGGAGAGGTATAATTGGCTAAATTACATTACATAAAAAGGTAAAAGAGCTTCTATAATGGAGGGAATGATAGGGGATTTGGGGGAAGAAGCACTTACACTTTTACTCTCATCAGGATTGTAAAAACAAAAACATTCAGTTGGGTATAGAAATCTATTTTACTCCACTATAAAGTAGGAGGGGAAGGGAATAAGAGAAGTGGGTGGGACTGATAGAAGGGAGGGAAGAGTGCAAGAGGTGATAGTCAGAAGCAAAACACTTTTGAGGGTGAACAGGGTGAAAGAAGAAAATGTGATAAACAGGGGTGGGTGAAATACAATAAAGAAAAATACATAGTATTCACAACTGTGAAAAAAAAATTTACAAGTTTCTCTGATAAAGCCTTCATTTCTAAAATATGTAGAAAACTGAGTCAAATTCATAAAAAGCCATCCCTCCAATGGTTAGTTATGATGAGTTTTTACTGTTTTCTCTTTCGGAATTCTGAAGTAATCAAGTACTTTTGATGAGTTTTGCCTTTCAAATGTAATGGCAAGAAAAGTGGACTTTTTGTTGCCTTTCTTTTAGAGTGCTTCTCAGCATTAAGGAATCTTTGACTGAATTGGGAGTCTTTGAAGACCTGCTTATGTGAAGAGAAGGCCTAATTCACATGGGTTTGAGTAGTATGGTTATGACACGGTTTTTCCCTGAAGAAGTGTATGTAAACTTAGATGTTAGTGTTTTGCCTTTGGGGGCACACTCATTGAAAGAGTGTTGGTGACCAGACTCTGGGTAGCCACTGAAGCAGCACTGCCCCTCTTACTTCCTGGGCTTTGAAAACCCAGCTGTTGGTGTCTCTCTCTCTGGTAACTATGTAAGTCTTTGGTCAGACAAATAGAGGTCTTTCTGTTAATAACTCTGCATTGTTTGCTCTGTTTATATAATGTTTGCTTGTAATTTCTGTTTGTATTTACTCTGAAGTTCAGGGTACTGACTTCTTCCCCCAAACTAAGTGAATCATATATGTATGTTTAATTTAAGTAAGATTGTTAACCCCTTAGGGTTTCTTTTCTTAGAAAAACAGATCAAAGAACTTGTGCTAGCAGCCCTCCAGTGTGCTGGTGTTGTTGGTCTTTGACCTCCACAGAAGTTGCTAAGAACATTGCTGTTACAAATGGATAAATTGTTAAAGAATATGAATAGATATTTTCAAATAAAGCAATCAAATCTATTGATAGTCATATGAAAAAAATGTTCTAAATTGCTATTCATTAAAACAACTCTGAGGTTGTTTAGGCTGATAAAATGAGCTAATATAACATAAAAGGAAAAATGACAAATGTTGGAGGGGATGTGGAAAAATTTCAGACACTAACGCAATTTTTGTGTAGTTGTGAACTAATTGAACCATTCTGGAGCGTAATTTGCAACTATGCCCAAAGGGCTATAAAACCATGTATAACCTTTGACCAAACAATACCACTACTAGGTATCTGAAAGGATGGAAAGAAAGGAAAGGACAAAATGAAAGGAAAGGAAAGAAGAAAGGAAGAAAAGAAGGCAGGAAGGAAGAAAGGAAGGAAGGAAGGAAGGAAGGAAGGAAGAAAGGAAGAAAGGAAGGAAGGAAGGAAGGAAGGAAGGAAGGAAGGAAGGAAGGAAGGAAGGAAGAAACAAAGAATGTAAGAAATATGTGCAAACATCTTCATAGCAGCTTTTTAATGGTTTCAAAGAATTGGAAATAGAGGAGATGTACACAGATTGGGAAATGGCTGGACAGGTCATGGCATATGATTGTGATGGAACATTTATAAGAAATAATGAGGAAGATATGCTCAGAAAAAAACTTGGAAAGACACGAACTGATGCAAAGTAAAATGAATAGAACCAGGAAAACACTGCACACTATAGCAACACTATTGTAACAATGATCAACTTAAATACAGCTATTCTGAGCAATGAAATGATCCAAGACAATTACAATGAACCTATGAAAAATGCTGTCATTCTCCAGAGGGAAAAAAAATGGAGTCTGAAAGAAGATCAAAATGCACTTAAAAAAACTTGCTTTATTTTTCTTGTGGTTTTTGTCTGTTTTCTTTCATGACATGATGATTAATATGGAAATATGTCTGTTTGATGGCACATGCATAACCTATATCATATTGTTTGCCCTTTCCATGTGCAGGTGGGGAAGGAAGGGAAAGAATTTAAAACTCAAAATTCAAAACAAAGAATATTAAAAT
This sequence comes from Phalanger gymnotis, assembly GCA_028646595.1. NCBI lineage: Eukaryota > Metazoa > Chordata > Mammalia > Diprotodontia > Phalangeridae > Phalanger > Phalanger gymnotis. The sequence continues at coordinate 13,014 of JAQQSZ010004962.1, forward strand.
TGTTCCCATGTGTAATTCAGGAAAAGAAATAGTAAATATGAGTATATGTGTGTGTGTGTGTAGCTATGTCAGTTTCACAAAAAGAAAATTGAAGTCCGCAGAATTTTGACTTTCTCAAGATCATTTTTCTTAAAATTTATTTTGTTTAATATTTTTAGTTTTCAGCATTGATTTTCACAAGAGTTCGAATTTCAGATTTTTTCCCCATTTCTACCCTCCCCCCACTCCAAGATGGCATATATTCAGATTGCCCTGTTCCCCAGTCAGCTCTCCCCTCTGTCACCCCACTCCACCTCCCATCCTCTTTTCCCTAACTTTCTTATATGGGAAAATAAATTTCTATGCCCCCTTGCCTGTGTATCTTATTTCCTAGTTGCATGCAGAAACATTATTTTTGAACATCTGTTATTCTAAAACTTAGACTTGCAAATTCTCTCCCCTCTTCCCTCCCCACCCACCCTCCCTAAGAAGGCAAGCAATTCAACATAGGCCACATGCATATCATTATTTAAAACCCTTCAAAAAAACTCATGTTGTGAAAGACTAACTACATTTTGCTCCTTTCTATCCTATCCCTCTTTATTCAATTTTCTCCCTTGACTCTGTCCCTTTTCGAGAGTGTTTGTTTTTGATTACCTCCTCCCCCTATCGGCCCTCCCTTCTATCATCCCCCTTTTTTTAATCTTCTTCCTCCTTCTTTCCTGTGGGGTAAGTTACCCAATTGAGTGTATATGTTATGCCCTCCTCAGGTCACATCCAATGAGAGCAAGATTCACTTGTTCCACCTCACCTGCCCCCTCTTCCCTTCCTACAGAACTGCTTTTTCTTGCCACTATGCGAGATAATTTAACTCATTCTATCTCTCCCTTTCTCCCTCTGTCAATATATTCCTCTCTCATCCCTTAATTTGATTTTTTTTAGATATCCTTCCTTCCTATTCAACTCAACTTGTGCTCTCTGTCTATATACATATATATATATATAT
>JAQQSZ010004963.1:0-13998 GCA_028646595.1 Phalanger gymnotis
TGACAGAGTAATACAATTGGAATTGGTTGGATGGCCAGATTCAAACAAGACTTAACAATTCACTGTCAACATGTAAAGTAGTCTCCAGTGGAGTACCCCAGGGGTATTTGACTCAGTGATATTTAACATTTTTATGAATTACTTGGATAGAAATAAAGATGGCATGCTTATAAGATTTGCAGATGACACAGTACAGAGTGGAATGGCTAGCACACTAGATGACTATCAGGATCCCAAAGGACTTTGACAGACAAGAGAGAAATTAGCTGGAGCTAATAAGATGAAATAAACAGGGATAAATGTAAAGTCTAAAATATGGGTACAAAATGTCAACTTCACAAGAACAAAGTAGAAGAGGCATAGTTAGATGCCAGTTGCTCTGAAAAAGATCTGGGGGTTTTAGTGGATTGTAAACCCCATATAAAGCAGCAGTGTGATTTGGCACCCAAAGAAGCTAATAAAATCTTGGGATTTTGCTGAGAAAGACAGAGCCTCCAGGAATAGTAAGGCAATAATTCCAGTGTACTCCACTCCCCTCAGATCTCCTCTAGACTATAGTGCTCTGAGTGCCTTCTGAGTGCCTCTCTGGAAGAAAGACACTGATAAGCTAGAGTGTTTAGAAAAGGATGGAAGAGTTGAGTCACTGTCATCTGGGCATCTTTAGTCTAGAGAATAGGAAGACTCAAGGGGTACAAGATAATTGTCAAATATTTGAAAGGCTTTCATGTAGCATACTGTCCTAGAACCCTCCAGAACCAGGAGCAATGGGTAGAAATTGCAAGTGAAATTTAGGTTAATGTCACAAAAAACAAACCAAACAAAACCATAAAAAGCCAAGCAAACCCTAAACTTCCTAATGATTAGAGCCATTTTAAAAGTGGAACAGGCAGCTTCAAATGGTACTCAGTTTCTCCTCCTTGAAAGTTGTCAAGCAAAAGCTGGATGATGACTTCTCTGGGTTTGTCTTAGTCATTTTGTATATGGATTAGATTAGATGGCCACTAAAGTCACCTTCAACTCTCAGATTCTCTGATTCTGTGAAATAGCACAAGATTTTGATAAGACAAATAGTGCTTATAGACTCTGTAAAGCTCTAGATTTTGCTATAACGACAAACTCGTGGGGATGTGCAAGAATTAATATGACTTACAAGAAAGAGTAATTATTATTTTCAGATCAATGAAGAGGGGCTGGTTATTAAAGTAGAAATGCCCAAATAAACAAACCCCCAAACCAAAGGTTTTGAAGGTAATGACCTTTGAGTTCATGGCAGAGGTAGAGAAAGTTAAACATATCTTACATTCCCTCCTCCCTGTTCTCCCTCTAGCTCCCCCACCAAATCCCCTCAAGATTTGGTAGAAGAGATTTCAAATATTTAAGGAAAGTCAAGGCAAGTTACCATGATTTCAGATGCTGCAGGGGAAGTTAGCTCATGGGAGATGACGTGCTCTCGAAAACAAATTTACAGTGAAGAAGAAAAAGGAAAACTCCCTGAAGAGACTTTGTGGTTCAAAGAGCAGCTAATTTACCAACTTAAGATTTCTAGAAGTCATATACAGATGATTAAAGCGAGGATGGGTAATTGAGGTTGTTTTGTTTTTTAAGGAGCAAGCTGCTGTAAGAATAATGTCAAAAACCCTAAAACTAAGAAATAGATTTATAACAATAATAACAATAATAATAATAATATGCTTTTAAGGTTTGTTAAGTGCTTTATAAATATTACTTTGCTGTATTCTCCACAACCTGTGAGGTTAGTATTATCCACATTTTACACTTGAGGAAATTGAGGCAGAGAGAGTTTGAATGACTTTCCCAGGGTCATGCATCTAGTAAGTTTCTAAGGTCAGATTTGATTTCAGGTCTTCCTAACACCAATTTCAGCACCCTACCCACTGTACCAAGGACAATAAAAAGGCCATTCGACCGGGAAAGGGATATCAAAGATTTAGATAAATGTTTGGGATAATAATAAAAGACTTAAAGGAGACAGACTCCTAGTTTGATTTTACTTTTGCTGGCAGGAAATATATTGCAGACTGGTTGGTTAACAGGCATTCCTGTCCTTCCTTAATAAAAAAGTTCAAATTAACAGCTCTGGATAATTTACATGCCAGGGTACTGAAAGAACTTGAAAATCCATGAAAAAGGGAGAACAGAAGTATTTTAGGATTAGAGTTGAATAAATATTGACTTAGAAGAAGGTGGATTCACCAAAACATGGGCTGATGAGCATGAATTCTATTTTTCAAAGCATAGCTGAAAAAGAAATGATGGATGGTTTATAAGCACTTTGCAATGGAAATAGTGATAACACTGAGCCAGTATGGGTTCATTAAGAGTAAGCTATGCCAGATCAATTTCATTTCCTTTTCTGGTGGGTCCTTTTCTGACTACTAAATCAAGGCAATGCCTTAGATATAATATAACTGGAATTCAGCAGAGCATTTATTCATTCATTCACATATTTACTTCTCTTACCATATCTTCATAGATGAACAGGATATGATTTTCTTACCATATTTCATAGATGAGATAGAGATGTGAGATAAATAATAATACATTCAGGTGTACTTGGAAATGAATGACCATACTTAGAAAATGATAATATATGGATCAAGATCAACCTAGAGGAGGATCTCTAGTGTAATACTTAAGGGCTCTGATCTTGGCTTCTTTCTATTTAACATTTTATCTATGACTTGAATGAAGAGATGGATAAAATGTTTATTGACTGCTGATAACACAAAGCTGGGAGAGATGGCTAATGCTTTGGATGGTAGAATCAGGATTCATAAAAAGATCTCAACAAAATAGAGCAATTAGCCAAATTTAATAAGATGAAATATGATAGTGAGAAATGTAAAATTCTGCTTGGGTTCAAAAAATCAATCGTAAAAGTATAATGTAGCAAATATAGACTTAGCTATCAGGTCAAGTTAACATCTTAAAGCTCAAGTATGTCATTAGTGGGACATGGAAGCTAGAAAAGCTAAACCAGTTTTGGCTGCATTAATAGAAGTAAAGGATCCAGAAAGGGGAACTTTTAGTTCTACTTTGTTCTACATTGATGAAACTACAGATCAGAATTGGTAGAAATATGTTGGTTTACATGACAGCTTTCAACTTCATATTAATAACATCTTCTTACAATAAGAGCTGTCCAAATTTGAAATAGGTTGCCTTAAAAATAGAGTGTTATTCATCACTGGAGGTCTTCATACACAGCCTTGATGACCACTTGTAAGAAAAGTGATATAGGGAATTTCTGTCAAGGTTTGGGTTGCATACAGTGCTTTCTGAGGTCCTCTGGTTTTCTTCTGGTCCTCACTTCAAAATCTCAAAAGACACATGAGCTTTTTGTTGTAGGCATTCTCTCCACTGATCTAGATTGTACCCTTTCCCTGTCTTGGTTGTCATAAATTGCTATGGCCAAAAGTGGTTATCAGCCTCTTAGTACTTAGTAAGTTTGTCACGACATCTGGAGGATCCATCAATAGGCCCTTCCTTGAACTATTTTCAGCCTAGCGGTGCCTGAAGAACTTGTGTTTCTTTCCTTTTGCCATGATGGGACTTTAGAGTAGGATAATACTGAGAGCTATTGTCAATAGTAGGTTAAATATTGCTTTGCCATTAGGCACTCATCCTAAGTTTTACAACCGCGTCTTAAAATGATGATTATTACTACGATTGCTAACATTTCATTGTAAATGTTTTTTTTAATTAAAGCACATCAATCAGCTAATGCTAAGCTGAAGCGTACATGAGTAATTGTAAAAGTATCATTCAGTCAGTTAAATGCCAATGAACAAGTTAAAATGGGCTTTTATATTTGAGATTCTTGCCATTCCATGGTCATTATTATTATTGCAGTTCTCACCTCCAAATATATTTTTACAATTTATAATCAATGTGAACATATTAAGCAATTCAATAGTTTCCCTTCTACTTAAGAAGCAAATGTTAAAGTATATTTAAAAAGTTTCTTTGTTCCTCAAAGAAACCATTATTGGACTGTCCATGCAAAATGAGAATGTATACAACCAATATGTGAATTTGTTTTGTTCAATTATGATTATTTGTTACAAAGGATAACTTTTATTTCAAAAGGAGCTAAGGTTAAGTGACTTGTCCAGGATGTCATAGCTAGTAAGTTTCTGAAGTAGGATCTGCCTTCAGGTCTTCCTGCCTTCAAGCCAGTGCTCTGTCTACTGCACTACTTTGCTGCCTATGTCTCTTTCCTACTGAGGAAAATGATATGTTCCTTTAAAATTATGTTTCCTAGTATCTGAAGAAGCAGAGAGGGGAAGACTGAGTTGAGGCTGGAGGTTGAAAGAATGTGCTACAGAAGGGAAAGGGAAGGAGATAGAATAGTGAATACTAGAGAACCTTCTGAGGAGAAAGCAGCTGTTTGCACCCGAAGGAAGCAAGGTGTGGATCCAAAGGTGGCATCGCATGAGCAGTCATCCAGTAGGGTCAAAAGAAGAGAAGGCTCATTCCAAATTTACCACGTCATACAGATCCTTGCGCTACTTACTTCATAGGGCTACGTGTAAAGCGCTTCATAAACCATTAAAACATGAGATGAATGTGGGATGCTATTGTAATCATTAGAATGTTCCAGTTCAGGGCTCAACAGATTTGCTTTGGCTGTATGGGTGTGCATGTGTGTGTAGTGGGGAGGCAATGCATTGTAGAACTTAGGTTTCCAAACTCAAATCAGGATTCAAATCAACATCACAGAGTCTCAAGAGTCTCATGGATGCTAGGATAAGGAAGATGAGAATCCTCTTTTACTTTGCCCTGGTTGGATCAAATGTAAAACGCTGGGTTTAGCTTTGGGAAGGACATTTTGGAAGGATCATTGAAAAGATGGAGAACAACAACAGGGCCATCAGAATGAAGGATCTAAAGATCATGCTACCTGAGAATCATTTGAGAAAACTGTGGATGACTAGCATGGAGAAAAACATTACCCCAGGAGTGAAGAGGTGGTGGGCATGATGCTGATCTTTAAGTAGTTAAAGGACTGGCACGTGGAGGAGGGAATAGACTTGTTTTGATTAGCCCCAAAGGGAAGAACTCAAAACAAAGGGTAGAAGTCACAAGGAGGCAAATTTTGGTTCCACGTAGGGAAAATCTTTCTTTACAATTAGTGATAACACAAAGTGGAATGGGTTACTTCAGAAAGTACTCGCTCTCCTCTTCACTGAAGGTTTTCTACCAAAAGCTTGAAGACCACACTTCAGTTATGTCGTAGAAGAGATTCTTATTCAAATACTGGTTGAGCCAGATGGCCTCTAAAGCCCCTCTACCTCTGATCCTGAAAAAAAGTGGTCATTTTGCTAACATCCAATTGATGAATACAAAGACCATGTCTTCCTGGGGCATATATTCAGGACCTGGTGGTGAATGACCTCCTGTTGATGTTTCTAAGGACCAAAGATACCAACCAAAGGAATCTAGAAAATGTTGATAAGGATTACAAAGTCCTAGGCAAAACAGGGGCCCAGGTTTTCATTGCTCTTGGTGGCACAGTGGATAGAATTCCAGGCCTGTAGTTAGGCTGTCCTGAGTTCAAATCTGATCTCAGATACTTATTAGCCATGTGGTCCTGGGCAAGTCACTTAACCCTGTTTGCCTCAGTTTACTTATCTGTAAAGTGACACGAAGAAGGAATTGGCAAACCTTTTCTGTATCTTTGCCAAGAAAATGCCTCAAAGGGGGTCACAAAGAGGCAGATGCAATTGAAACAACTAAATGACAACAACAGCAAAACTGATCAAAAATAGAAAGGGCTTGGGAAAGAGAAAGGCAGATTTTGGAAGTGATCATCACGTCAAGAAGATGACGTCTGACAATGGGATTTGTATTTCTGGATGGTATCCTAAAATATAGGAATGATGGATTCTTGGCCAGAGATTATTCAACTACTTGAATTATTAAAATACCTTCAGTATTCACAAGTGATGTGTTCCAAAAATGCCCTTGCCAAATGGGACAGCAATAGAGAAATCCTTTCTTTTCCTTTTTCCTTATCCAACCCTTCCAGCAGTAGAGGATGGATATTAGATGCAGAAACCATCAACTAACATGGAAAGAGAACATGATATTTTGGACTGAAAAAATTCAATTTTTTTAGAGCTTAAAGATAGTATAGTCTAGTTCTTTAATTTTATAGATAAGAAAACTGAAGGTCAAAGAGGTTATAATAAATGCTACTAGATTTTTAGATTGTTTAAGGTTTATGAAACACTCATTAAATGATTAAATGACACACACAAGATCACATAGCTAGTTAGTGGCCTAGTCAGGCTTCCTTTTGTTTCTCTCCTTTGTCCTTTTTAAACTTCCCTTTGCTTTGAACTCTTTTGCATCCCGCTATCTGAAATCCTGAGTGACAATGGTGTACCTCTAGCCTGATTGATCAGGTATGAAGCGGTCTTAGTCTATTTAATTTTACATATTTTAAGTTTTATTAAGACCTTTTTAAATACCATGTTCTAGCTATTCGAAGATACCTGTCATCCCTGCTCCCTGTCTCATCCCCCTCCACAAGCCTTTTATTCATTCATTTATTAGATTTATATAATTCTCACATGGCATAAACATGAGGCCCTTCAAATCATCTTGTAATATATCACTCCACCTGAAACCAGCCTTTGAGCAAAGAAAAGCAGCTAAGCTAAATCAACTTACATCAGAGTATATGAGTCACATGCAATATGCTATATCAGTAGTCCCCCACATCTTTACCAGTTGGGGGAAGTTTGTTTCATCATCTGTTTTCTAGTAGGAAGATTGGTCATTGCAGTTAATCTCATTTCAGCTACCATTTAGGCGTTGGACTCAGTCTATTTTAGCCGCTTGACAAAAGCAACAATTAGGATGTCAGAACATTGGTTCTTCAGGTCTCTCCATATGTCATTGGCTTTGAACGATCTTCCTACACTTTCAAATATTTCTACCACCAATTGCAGGAGGGATATTTGGATTTGGTATTGAATAATGAATTAGACTATCAGATAAACCAGATTTTATTGTTTTTCTACATTTGTTGCAATGTGGAAGCCACGAATGATATAAAAATCTACTTCTATTCATTCACTGCCTTTACAACAGCTTGAGGTTGGTCTGTAGAAAATCATGTTGACCTATTATGTTTCTTACTGTGAAAGTCACAGAGGTCAGGAATGATTATTTTAATTGTGACTGATGCTTATGGAAAAACTGCCATGAGGGGTAACAAAATGACATAAGAGGCAGACCAGAGTGTCACTGAACCTCCTGACACTAGAATGATTATTATCTCTTCTTTGTCCAGGGCTGCTTTTAGCAACTGCATTAATTAGGAACTCTGACTGGCTAGAAAATACATAAATTCTATTTCTCTGTGCAAAGATTTTTAACTTCATACACTTTTATTTTTCAACCCAAAGAGGATTTAAAAGTTATTTTAAAAAATATTATTCACTGCACTATTAATCAGCATGCTGAGCAAAGTTTGTTTTGAATTACCTCATAGACATGAAAGGGTAAAGTCATTTTATTGGGAGAACAAAGAGAAAACAAGATGAAATGCAGCATGGCCTACTGCAGTGGTGTCAAATTCAAACAGAAACAGGGACCACTAAACTATATATATAAGATAGTTAAGGGATGCATATTGACTTAAAAAACACATGTTTACATATTTCTTTTTTATCAACATAGAAACACACCAAAATCAGACAGGAACTATATTTTAATGTGGTTTGGGCTGTACTCAGGGGTGTTGTGGGTCACATATGACTCATGGGCCATGTGTCTGACACTTTGGGCCTACTGGTTAGAGTGCTCATCTTGTAGTCAGGAAGACCCAGCTTCAAATCCCACCATGGACACTTAGTAGATGTGTGACCTTTGGAAATTCATTTCATTTCTCTTTATGCTAGATGGAATTCCCAGTAATAATCTACTAAATTCTAGACAGGTTGCAATCTCCATCAGTGGAGGAGGCTCCTAAATTGGGAGTTTCCCAGGCTGACAAAATCATAGACTTTTTACATATTCACAAAAACCCTAAACAGTTTTTATTGAGCCGTTCATGTTGTTCTATTTTCAGCTGGTTGTCAATGTTTTACTGGTTATCCATCACTTGATGGCAAACTCCTTAATTTAGATTGCTCTTCTCTATGCCTCCTATGAAACTATGGCTCTTTGGAGATCAGAATACATATATCCCAAGGCTTTCTCTCAAGTTTTAGTCTCATATTTTTAATGACCGATGGTGTATTCTATCTTTATGTGCCCCAAGCACCTCATACTCAGCATGTCTAAAACGAAAATAACCTTTATCTTTAAAACCTCTTTCTTCTGAATTTCTTCTTTCTATGAATGGCACCATCATTTTCTCAGTCCCTCAGGCTCAGAAACTCAGCTTCCTCTTTACACCAGACTTTTAAAAACTCATCCCATCAATGATTCCTTCTTCATTTTTTAAAAAATCCATGTAAAATAAAGACTCCTTAGTTTAATGCAAAGAACCCTAAACTTGGCATCAGAAGCCCTGGGTTCAAAGTCGGGCTTTGCCACTTTCATAGCCATGGAACCAAAAACAAATGCCTCATTTCTCTGGGCCTTAGTTTCCTCATCTGTTAAATGAAGGAATTAGAATAGATCAAGGGATCTTAACTTGGAATCTGAGAACTTGTTTAAAAAAATTCTGACAATATTTCAAATAGTTGGTTGCCATTGTAATCTTATATATTTTATTTTATGTCTTTAAAAACATTATTCTGAGAAGAGGAGCATAGGTTTTGCTAGATTGCTAAAGGAGTCGATGGCTTAAGAACATCTCTTCTAGAGATGATCTTTGGAGTTTCTTTCAGCTCTAACATTCCATGTCTCTGTAAACCTTTCAAAGATGGGTAAGGGAAAAGGAACTAACAGGCAGTTAATAAGGATTCCCTAGGGCCACAGCTTTAAGAAAATCTTACACCTGCCAAATATACAGCTTACTCTGCAAACAACTGACTCACCTTGATATGTCAGACAGTGACCCAGGTTGATAAACAGTTGCCTCTTTTGCAGGCCTTTATACTCTGACCAGTAATTGGATGCCTTGTAGAGATGCAGTGAGTGACAGTAAGGACATCTAGGTTGGCAGGGAGAACAAAGCAGCATAATATGATTGCATTTGGAAGGGAACTCAGAGTTCATTCGGTCAACGTATATCTGAGAAGAAATCCCCTTTACACCATGATCTCCCAGCCTTCTCCTGAAGGCCCACAGAGATAGGGGAACATAGTGCCACCACCTGTGAACAGCTTTAATTGTGATGAAGTTTTCCTGCACATTAAAGCTCAGTGTCAAGATGAAGAAATGACATGATCCTTGTTCTTGTGAAGTTCACACTCATACCACAAGGATATGGGCTGGACCTATTCCTTTATTGCAATAGAGAAATTCCTTCCAGATGATGAAACTCCCTCTAGCAATGAAGGTTGGCACTTTCTCTGCAGTTTAAAGTCTGGGAGAGTTGCCTAGAGAAGTGGAACTTGCTTGCCCTGGGTCACACAGTCAGTATGTGTCAGAGATGGAGATATAAATTCCTTTAACAACACAGATTACAATTGTCTTAACTATGGCTGCCCATTCTATATGACTCCTGAAAATATCCTCCCTTATTTTCATGCTATGCAAGGAGAATCTCTTGAATTCTCTTAATGTCACAGGGATAGCAGTGAAATACACAGGCTCACTATTGTTTTTTTTTTTTTGCTTCATTCCTGACATGGGATGATCTCATCTTTTTCAATCATACGCTTCTCTGATGATGACCCTTACTCCATATCTCTTTCATAATTCTTCACTCCTATTGTGTTACATACAGCCTACTCATGACTACCATGAGCCTCTCCATTGCCCTTTGGGTTACTTTCAACTCGAATACAGCTTCACTTGAAGAATATTGGTATTTTAAAATGGGCTCTTGTTTCAGGGAAAAGTGTGTGGTCATTTAAATAACTTTACACCTTCCCTAAAGCAATCAAATTATCAAATTAACCTTTGAATTGTTATATGGTAACTTTGAGACCTAGTCTTTTTCTCTTTCAGTCTTTCTCTTCCTATAGAACCCATTTAAACCCCTCCTACCACTATATGATTGAAAAAAAGACACTGAGAAACTTACTATTCTATAGGGATGCAAATTCCCAGCTATCATCCATGTGACAGGAAAAGGAGGCCACCTGCTCTCTCCTCCCCTTCCTTCCAGATAATATGAACAGAAAACAGATGTCTTGGTGAAATAGTTTGTTCTCATATTTTGTAGAAGTTATTATAAACCTATTCTTAAATATTTATACAGTATAGATTTTTCTGCATAAAATAAATTGGAATGCAAAACTAAATCTGGGTGCCCCTGTGAAGAAAACAGATGGTACTTAGTGTTTATCTCAAATCTGTTTTTACTTTCTCTTAGGCTACATGAAAACCATATGGAAATACAAATGTCTCTCAAGACACTACACAAATATTGATAAAGTATCAACTTGGTGGAAAGAGTGCATATCACACTGTGATGATATGGTATCTCCAAAAGTGAAAATGTTATACCTTTAATTAACTCAAATTGATTCTATAAGATATTTAGAGAGCAAAATAATAAAATTTCTGTTTATTATTAGGTTTTTTTTAAAGCAAGGAAATTCATCCTTAAGGCATGAGTGTGCTCAACATTCATACATTTAATATCTAGTAACTTCATAAACATAAGGAAAATCATTAAATTTACTTGAAAGATAATAATAATAGCATTAATAGCACATAAAAATTTGTAAAGCTTTTAACAAATATTTCATTTTAGCTTGCAACCCTGAAGATAAGTGCTATTATTATTTTCATTTTAAAGTTGAAACTGAAGTGGACAAAGGTTAAGTGACTCAGTGAAGGTCACACAGATAGTAAGTGTTTGAGGCCAGCTTCCAGATCTAGTACACTAACTGCTGTACCACACGGCTACCTCTAAGAAAAAGCAATAGATTGTCTGTCATTTGCTTACTCATACCCCACTCAAGACAGAAAACCCAAATGAGAAATGCTAGCATTCCATCAAAATGCTTTGGTGACTAGCATGTTTACTTTTTTTCCTCCCATGTGAAAACCAGAAGTTTAGAATTGAGTTCAATTACACAAGTCAAATATTTAAAAATTAGTTGTCTTTTTTCACCAGCATTTCTAAAGGAAAGACACTTCTTTAAACACTGCAGATAGAGCTGCATTATAATAAAAAATGCTAAGCTAAATAGACTTCAATTATATCTTTCTTCTACTGCTAATACATATTTAGAGGTATTTGAAAGGAGCTTAATTTAACCTATTTTCTACCTGTTTATACTGAGCGCTTGTATTTGAAATTGTATTGCAATTCATGTCTTTTAGTTCTGGTTTTCAGTTTTGACATTTTAGCTTATCTAATGCAAGAGGATTTGTTTCTCATATCAATTCAGAGACCTCATGTAGACAATATGGGGAGCTCCACTATGCTCTGAAGTAATATAAGGCCTGTTTAGCTGGAGTGAACTCTGCCCCTTTCATGCATGAAAGAAGACTACAGCCCTTCAGAATCGAATTATGAATGGCCTTCATCAGACACTGGACAGTTCCTTGAACCCTCATCTCATTTCGTTTGTAGGCCTATATGACAGGATGAGTTCTTCCCCTTTTTTTCTGCTCTTTTTTTTTTGCCACCAATGGGCATTTGTGTATCAGGAATAGGGTGTGTTAATGACAGTGGCACTTCTGAATGCGGGATGTGTGATGCCCCAAATGATAAAGAATGTTTCTGGAAAAGACTGTTTCTGTGATTACCCTTGCAATTACTGGACCTTAATCCCAGTTTTGAAAAACAGACATCTAGGTAAAAAGAAATCAGACATAAGAAAATGTGATGCAGCTCAAGACATTCTGCCCATTTCTAAGGGAAGGAGAAATTCTCCAAGTGACAGGCATCTGGTGGGGCACTGGGCCCAAATTGCTGCAAGGACACCATCAAGTGAGATTCTGACTGAAACTATGTACCAGGGGCATCTAGATGGTGCATTGGATAGAGCACTGGGCTTGGAATCGGGAAGACTCATCTTCATGAGTTCAAACTCGGCCTCAGACGCTTACTAGCTATGTGACCTGGGCTTTAGTTTTTCATCTGTAAAATGAGCTGAAGGAAATGGCAAACCACTCCAGCATCTTTGCCAAGAAAATCCCAGATGGGGTCATGGAGAATCAGACATGACTGAACAAAAAAAAATAACCGGTCAAATCATAAAGAAAAGCTGGTCATCTGGATTTTCAGAAGAAATACGGATTATAAAAGGAAGAGTGCAACATCCCTGGGACCTTTGTAGTCATGAGTGGGAGGTTTCAGAAAAGTTCCTAAAAGGATAATCAGCGTTAGTGGCCACATTTTACAAAGAACATTGGTCCTTCGATGTTGGCTCTTCTATTATTTTGAAATAGAGTTCACCCAGAGGTTAGGGATTCATCTGATAGCCAGTGTGGGCTGGGATTAGACCCTCATAAGACAGAGTGATTTTGCTTTTCCTTTCTCCTTTACTATGAGAAAAAGGCCATCCATCATGAGCTCCCTTCTCTTCTTTGAGGTATGCCTCAAAATCCCCGTTCTCTCCTTTGTCCAGTTTCTGATGAAGAGGTAACCCTTCTCCTCCCCAAGTCTTCTATTCTACTTGTTGACACAATCCCATCATTTCTATCTCCTCTCATTTTCCCTATTCCCTCTGCCCCCTCCCATTTTTCTCCTTCCCTACTGCCTATATTTTTCACTCCCTTTCATAGCCAAAATATGAGAAAAAACTATCTACACCTATTTATTCTTCTTCTCCTCCTATTCACTTCCCAATCTTTTCTGATCTGGCTTCCATTTAACTGCGCAAGTAAAATTGCCCTCTCCAAAGTTACGACTGCTCTTCTAAATATTAAATTTGATGGTCTTGTTTCTGTTGAAAGCACTACTCCCTCTTATATGCCATATGTTCCTGTCCAACTGGCATACTTGTTCTTAGTCACACTTGTTATTCTGTCTTCTGTCTTTACATCTTAGCACAGGCTGTCCCTCATATATATCCTCTCCTCCCCTGCCCCCAGAATCCTTAGGTACATCTGAGGTTCTACCTCCTACAGGAAGCCTTTCCTGATTCCCCTAGATGTCACTGCTCTCATCTTCCCTCCTTCAATTATCACGTATATACTTAACTGTTTATATTTAGTCTCCCCATAGTTGAATGGTAGCCCCTTGAAGGGAGTATTTTGCATTTTGTTTTTGCCCCAGCACCTAGCATAGTGCTTTGTACACACTAGGCACTTAATAAATGCTTGTTGAGTTGGACTGGACGGAATACTATTAGAAAAACTGAAGCACCTTAACCTTAATATTCTCGTAATAAATGAAACAAGAAGACAAAAGAAATTTCTGTCCAAGGAAGGATGAATTACAGGTTTACTTTAGAGAAATAAATAAGGGAATTGATGGAATCAGTTTCATCATGTGGCCAAAGACAAATAAGAAATATAATTTAAGAGGACACTTAATCATGCTGCTGCCAAGTACTTATGATGAGCGCAAGTGAAAAAGGTCATCATAGAGGAAATTGTGACTTCTCTGCTAACATCTGTTTTAGAGGGAAAAACAAGCTTTTTCATGAACTTTCCAAGATCTACTCCCCCCACCTCTAATGTCTCTCTATCTCTGTATACCTACATATATATGTGCATATATACACATATATGTATGTATTTATATATATACACACACAAATGTATATATGTGTGTGTGTGTGTGTGTGTGTGTGTGTGTGTGTATGAGAGAGACAGCTAAATAGACAGACTTCAGGGAAGAAGTGAGCACAGGGATAGGGGGGTGGAGCCAAGATGGCGACCAGAAAGCAGTAACTGGCATGAGCTCCCCACCAAATCCCTCCAAAAACCTATAAAAAAATGGCT
>JAQQSZ010004964.1:0-13997 GCA_028646595.1 Phalanger gymnotis
GACCCCTGAAGTGGAGCTGTAGCCAGCATTATCCTGGTGGCTCTGACTCATCAGTGTCAGTGGGAGTTGTGATGAGGACCCCAGAGCTTAGGAAGAGATCCTGAAGAGATCACTGAGGTTCAGACTACTTCATTATCATCTGCAGCCACAGTGGAGCTGGGATGGGAGCCCATCCTATCTGACTCTACACCTAGGGCTTTCCTCAATGGACTGTGCTTGCCTTTGTCAATGAAGGATATGTGTGTGTGTTTGTGTGTGTGTGTGTGTGTGTGTGTGCATATGTGTGTGTGCATGTATGTGTGTGTTTGTATGTGTGTGCATGTGTGTGTATGTGTGTATGTGTTTAGGCTTTGGGGATGGGGGGACAGAGCACACTGGAAGGAGAAGCTAACCACATAAAAAGAAAAGTGAAGGTTTGGCTCAGTGTAGAGGATGGGGAAGGCTTATGATCCCTCTGTACTATGGTTGGACCATGTGTGTCTGGACTATTGTGTTCAGGTTGTACTGGACCAAACAGCTCCAAATGCCACAAGGAGGACATGGGGAGCATTCAGATATGGGGAGCATTCAGAGGAGGCCAGCCAGGGTGATGAAGGGCCAGGAATTGCCTGCTCAACCACTATGAGCCTACTAGCCTTGGGCAGCTCCCTTTGCTTCTCTATACCCAGTTACTCCATCTGAAATGGAAACAAACAGGATTAAATGACTTGCCAGGGTTATACAGCTATTAAGTTTCTGAGTCAGATTTGAACTCAGGTGGATGAGTTTTCCTGACTCCAGGCCTGGTTCTCTAACCACTGCACTACCTAGCTTCCCAAACCACCACCACCACCACCACCACCACCCCGTTTACCTCGGTTCCTCATTTGCAAAATGAGCTGGAGAATGAGATGGCAAACTGCTCCAGCATCTTTGCCAAGAAAACTCCAAAATGGTGTCATGAAGAGTCAGACACAACTGAAATATGACTAAACAACAACAAATCTGTCAGGAGACTCAGTTCCATTGTCCCTCATTCGGGGACCAGGCAGGGAATGTGGGTATCATAGCATGGTTCCCAAGTGCCACTAAGCCTGAGGCCTCCCAGGGGGCCAAAGCATAGGTTAGACAGGAGATGGGAAGGTAGGGCCCCTGGGTCCTGAAGGCACCCTTCTGCCTACTTCTATTTCAGGGAACTGCTCTGGGTCCTCTCTTCCTGCCTTGGGGTTCATTCTCTGTGCACACTCTTATCTCCTCTGCTTGCTCACTGCCCTTGCTCTCCTCTGATGGCTTCTGGCTCTATTTTCATTTTCTGCTAATGGCTCCCAGCTTTCTCCTCTCTCCTTCCACCTGGGCAGGTTATGTCCCTTCCCTCTTGTAGCGAGACTCTGCCAGCTGACCTTGGTGGCTGGCACTTCCCCCTCCACACCAGTAGTCAGGAAAGAGGCAGGGCTGTGGAGGATTACACTTCTATCACCTCCTGGCACCTCAGTAAAATCAGGGCTTTTAATTGGATGATCCTTCTGAGTTCTAATTCCTATTTAGATGCAAGGAACAGGGAGTTGGGCCTGGAGTCAGGAAGACCCCAGTTCCGATCTCGTCTTGAGCACTTATTCAGTGTGTGACCCTGAGTGAGTCATTTAATTTCTGTTTGCCTCATATATATGAGGGTAATAACAACACCTACCTACCAGTGTTGTTGGGAAGATAAAATGAGATAATATTTGTAAAAACAATTCTTTGAACACCTTAGAATGTCATATAAACAGCATTATTATTATTACTCATTATTCTGTTGTGCATAATTACCTTGTCTTGAGGGAGAATGGAATTGTTGGTAGGGAGATCCTACCCTAATGCTGTGCTCTTTAGGGCTTTACCATTTAGGAGTCTTTTCTTTTTCTTCTTCTCTAATCTTTGAGACTTAGGTAAGCCCTAAATGCCAACCTTAGTAAGAGAGAATGGAGGTCCCTTTGACTGGGAGGCACAGAGAGAAGCCACTGAAGAGCAGAACATGGAAAGCCCTGTTTCAGCATCACCAGCCGGCACTCCTTCTTCACCCTGATGATTTAGCCAATATGAACCTCAAGCCTGTGGCACTTTTTTTAACTTGATCTAAACAAAATTACTCTTATGGATTTCCTGTGAGATTAAATATTAGAAATTGAACAAAGGGTTGAAGGAAGAAATGGAATGTGCTCTAGAGTGAGCCAGGCATAACAAGTATATGTTATGCTGCCTGGGAAAGGCCATTACACATAGTCCATAATAGTCAATAAACATTTATTAAACACCTGCTATGGACCAGGCACTGTGCAAAGTGCTGGGTATACAGACATAAATAAAAGCAAAAACAGTCCCTGTCCTCAATGAGCTTACAGTCCAATGGGGGAAGATAACACACGAAAGGAAGTAAAAGAAGAGGCGGTATCCAGCTCAGGAGACATGGTGGAGAAGTCTAAAGACACTCCAAAGCAGGGTAGCTGCTGGGAAATGAGAAGAATCCTATGCTGAGCTCTCTTTTCATATAGATAATTTAACTGAAATGGAGATGAAGCCCAAGTCCCTAATGAAGAATGATTTTAAAAATAAAAGTTGGAATGTGAAGTAAATGGCAACTCCTGGATGAGGGTTGGGGGACAAATCTATGCTTTTGCTGGGGACCAATTTTCCCATTGACATCGTGGTAGCATCAGCTGTCCAGCATGCACTTTGATTTTGCCGGGGGTCATCTCCAGTCATCCTCATCTGTATCTTGCCCCTGGACCCAAATGACTCTGGAGGAGAGAGTGAGGCTGGTGACTTTGCACAGGCCAGCCTCACGTAAATCCATGGCACTTACAAGTCAAGACATCAGCTTCCTGATGGCATTGGTCCTTTTTGAGAATGAAGGACAGATGAGGATTCTGCTACATAGAATCCCAAATCTCTTTGGAGGCTCAGCTTTAGCATCAACATCCACATGGAGTCTTTCCTGATCTTCCCCTTCCCCCAATTACCTTGTATTCATTTTATTTCTATTCTGGATATCCACATGCTGTCTCCTTTTGTGGAATGTAAGCTCCCTCAGGTCAGGGATAGGTTCATCCTTTGTCTTTCTCTCCTTAGCACCTAGCACTGTGCCTGATGCACAGCAGATGTTTCCAAGATGCATATTGATTGATTAGGATTCCACCGACATTGTTTTGGTTCTCTGAGGGATATCAGCCCATTTAGGCAGTTCCTCCCTTCTCCTTTTCATTAACATCATTTCTACTTATAGCTCTATAATTTCAAGCTTCCCATGTCTTTTTGGCTGACATGGTTTGTACAGTTTTAGATTTTAAAATCTTATTGATTCTTCCTTTGAACTCTTTGAGCCCATCAGCCATCAACTACTTGTTAAGTGTTTACTATGTACCAGGCACTGTAGATAGCTCTACAAAAAAGGACTGTGCTCAAGGAGCTTACAATGTAATGGGGGAAGACAATACACAGAAGCGAGTTGCAAAATCATGGTGGAAGGGAGGGTACCATTGAGGATACTTGATGGAAAAATCTGAAGTAGTGCAGCTGCCTGCGAAATGAAGAGATCTGGCACCCTCTTTAAATGAAGTTTCTGGGAGGGACTCTCAGCTCTGAACCTTTGGGATTTGTTCATCCCTAATGTGGACCATGTATCAAATCAGAACTGAATTTCTTCTTCTTTGTGGATTGGTCATTTACTGCCAAGTTTGTCGCCATTTCTACTTCAGAAATCAGTTAATCATTACCATTTAAAATTAGAGTCATAATAGTTCTTATCACTTCCTCTACATTTTGAAGGATGTGATTATCATTTAAAAAATTACACATTTCTTTTGTGAGACACACACACGAGGGAGAAACAGACAGAGATAGAGACAGAGACAGAGACAGAGATGGAGCCAGAGACAGAGAGACAAAGAGACATACAATAACAGAGAGAAAAGACAGAGACAGAGATGGAGACAGAGACAGAGAGAGAAAGAGAGACAGAGAGAGAAAGAGACACATAGAGAGAAAAAGATACAGAGACATCAGACAGAGGTAAGCGAGAGAGAAGGAGGGAGAAGGGGAGGGAGGAGGAGAGGGAAAAGCAGAGAGCAGATGCTTGGAAAGATGAAGTCCCCATAGCTATAATATCATTCTTTTGCACCAGGTTTGTAGTCTGCTTTCTAATCTCCTTATTTAATTCCTGTCATGGGAGAAGTCTCTTATCTATTTCTTATCTCCAACTATTCTTGCTCTTCCTTCAAATAATCACACAAGTAGCTATGAGTGAAATCTGAAATATGGAATGCAAGTCTGTTGTTAGGATGGTGTTTGAGCCACTCATTGGAAAGGGAGTCACTGGATTCCCAGAAGCCTGACTTTACCATTTCAATCATGCCATTACTTTGAGTGGTGCTTGGAGACCCCAAGCTGATGGCTGCTACCAAAACTTGTCCTTCTACCATCATTCCCCTCTCCCTCCCCACACTGTTAACATTTGTGTTATCTGGCTGTGACTCTTGGAGCACTGCCAAAAGACAATGGAAAGATAGAAGATCAACCGACATGTATTTAAGAAATACTTACTATGTGTATGGACTATGCTAAATGCAGGGGATACAAATACAGATCCTCTCATAAGGAGCTCACATCATAATTGTCTTTTGTGTATTGTGTATCTACATGCCAGTTTCTTCTCAATTGTTGGAACTATGTTTCTTCTCTCTTGAAAGTCGATGTCGGAAGGCCAAGGCCAAGATCTCACAGAGCACTGAGGAATCAGTTTCCACCAATGAAACAGTAAGGCAATAATAACAATGTAGATGATAATTGTCAAAATGCCTATGTAGTTCTGTATTGCAAAGTATACAGGACTCTCCACATAGAAGGTAGAAGAAGTAAACCATTTATTCAGATACCAGAGAACCATATCCCATTACTAAATGCTCAGCTCCCACAGCCAGTTAGTCCACTTCATCATAACAGCAAGGAACCCCAAACATTCAATACACAGTATCACAACATGGAGCCTCTCCATCCCAAAACCTCTCCAACCCCCTGCTGGGGTATTCCCCAAAACAAACTTACAGTAGACCTAAGTCAGCCTGTTCAGTTCTAACAATTACGAGTGTGGTCATTAGCAGGCATTAGCAGCCATAACTTCTCTCTCTCTGCCTCCCCCCACCCCGCCTCTCTCTCTCTCTCTCTCTCTCTCTTTCTCTCTCTCTCTCCCAGCATTTCCTGTGACATAACTTCCTTTTCCTGTCAGGAAGCTGCTCCCACCACATGTAAGTTAGGCTTCCTGTGATGTAAGCAGGTCACGTGGCCTATTAATGGGTGGGAAAGATCTTCAAATCTAAATTGCTACTGCAACCAATGAAGAGGTTTTTATGGAAATGGGCTTTGAGTTATGTGCTACAATCACATATATGTGCATATATGTATGTGCAATATACATATATAAAAATGCACATGTATATATGATATGTGTATATAGATATATCCAGTTTTCCCTGGAATATAATCTCTTTGAGGGCAAGGATTATTTCACTTTGTCTTTTTATCCCTGGCACACATATAGGCATCTAGCAAGACTTTAACAAATTGATTGATTAATGGTATATATAGATCTAGTGTGGCAGCTTACTTGCAATGACTTGTGATGCCAGTGAAGTGGCATCAAAAAGAAGAGGTCTGTCCATGTGGCGAGTAAGAGATTCCTGGTGGACAAACAGAGTGAAGCGTTGGTCTCCACAATAAAAGAAAAGAGCAAAAGGAAAGTGTGCTGCAGGATGGCTGGGTTCTCTGCTGAGATTATCATGAAGTGCCTGGCCTAGAGTTGCCCATGATAGGAAGTCATGGATGGATATGAGCCACTCTCATTCATGGAGTCCCCACATTGAAGAGACAGTAGAGCATCCATAAAAAAATAGTGGTCACCTGGATCATTGTCCTTTATGAGCTCCTCATGGTCCTTAAGATGACATGAAACAGACATTTTGATGGATAGTGGAGATGCAAACTCTGTTGTGGTTTTTTAGGCTGTTGATTTAGCCAGGAGATGCATAGAAATCATTAGGTTGGGAAACTTTCGCCTACCAGCACTCATGGTGAACCTGGTATGTTGCACTGTTTGGGCTGAATGTGCTTGTAGCTGGCAATGATTTTTCTGCAGCACTGGATGGATATTTAGCTGAGGCTCAATCTATTGTAGTGCATCCCAGGAAGACATTTACTGTGGGGGTGCTTATACATGCTGCTAATCTTGCTGTCCATTTGGGCAGCCATGACTTCTCACTGCACCTCCAAGAGCAGTTTGAATGCTTTATGGTCTAATCATTGGGTGTGATGTGCTTTGATTAACATTTGATCAACAGCTAAGTCATGGATAGAAGACTCCTGGTTGCTCCAAGTCCAGTCCAGCTCTGTTGACCCTTCCAGGCATCATGAAACAGTAACCAAAGGATGAGATGTAATACTTTCTTTTTCTACTCCTTCAGTTACATAAATGTCTTCCCCTCAAAGCTGGGTTGTTATATACTTGATCTGTGTATAGACATCACTCATGATAGGAAATCTTTGAGGCTTTCATCTGGTCCTCTTTCTCCAACTGTCTTCGTCGTCCGGTGAAATTGCACCAGCCTTATCAGGATAGCACAGTTCTGAGCTCCTTGGGAAAAGGATGTCCAGAGCCAGACCTTTGACAGAGAGGGGTGGAAAGGGGGTAGGGGAAAGTCTATTATGAAGACCTTCATGATTCAAACCAACCTTTCCCTGACCATGAATATAAACCTTATTATCACCCTGTTGACCATTGGATATGTTTGAGAAATTAAATGCCAGCCTACCAACGTTCCTCAAAAAGGATGTTAATTTTTGGTGTACTGATTCCATCAGAATTAGTAGGCATGATGTCTAAGAAAGATGTCCTGAGAATGCTTCACATTCTGATTGGTTCTTCTCTCTCTTCTATGGTGGACATATGTGTACTCAAATATGTTCTCTTTTCTCTCCCTCTTCCTCCGTCCTACACAACAGCAAGCCTGAAAAGAACCTGAGAGGTCACTGAGTTGAACTCATCATTTTATAGATGGAGAAACTGAGGCATAGAGAGGAACGGGACTTGTCCAGGATCATACTTTAATAAGTATGTCAGGATTTGAGCTCAAATTTTTCTGGTGTCAAATTCAGTGCCTACTGCACTCTCTTGGTAACTTAATTCCATCTATCTTGAAGGAATGTTGGTGTGTTCTGTCTTTAGTAATATTGTAAAGAATCTATTCTCAATTTAGAAAAGCCACTTTGGATGAAGACACATGCTCAGAATTAGCTATGAATGTTCCTGAGAACTGATGGGTTGGCAAATTCCCATTAAGTACCTGGTGCTGACCCACCCAATCAAAACTGTATCCACTGAGAGGGGTTCAGCCTAATTCCATGTCCTTTCAGCTACTCATTAAAGATTTTGAGAGATACTGGAAAGGGAAGTGAAGTATAGCCCCAATTCCTTCTGCAGTAGTGTGCAGAGGACAAGAAGCCTCAGAAGAGCCTGCCAGAACTGTCCTAATGGAATGAGTGGTGCCGAAGAATTCAGCCCTTCCCCACAAAGAATTCCTGAAACTTGACACTCTTTTTCTCCGTTACTTTCAACCTCTATTCCTAGCTGGGACTTCAGTCCTCCTTTTTAACTCTGTAAGATCAATGCGCTTTCCTCAGGCAGGGAAGGGACCCTGGCTTCTCTGGCAAAATGCCATGGATGTGCTGGTATATATGTAACAGCCACCTCTCTGAGGGAAAATGTATGTAGGAGAGACACGATTTTAAGTTGAATCTGAATTATAGCATTCTCTCCATCACTTTTTAAAGTCTACACAATTAACAAAGCAGTAAGTCAAGACTCGATTTGTAGTATTCACTGAATTCTGAAAATTGAACAATTGGCTCTTGAGAGAGGTGGTGTGAGCTGGCTTTGGCCCACCTCTGGGTCTTAGCAAATAGGGAAGGGTCTTGCATATGACAAACTGTGTCTGGGCTAGCCAACCAAATTCAGAAAAGATTATCACCATAGATTGGTCTCCAAGGGCTAAAGTTTGTCACATACAATAACTCATGGGCAGCTAGGTGATGCAGTGTATAGAGTGCCTGGCCTAGAGTGAGGAAGACTCATCTTCCTGCATTCAAATCTGGCCTTAGACACTTACTAGCTTGTGGGGGGCCTGGGAGCCTGGACCTGGACCGGGCCCCCGGGAGGAACCTGAGACGCCCGGGGGTGTGGCCTGCCTCTTGGCATGGAACGCCCCACAACGGCACGGCTGGGCCCCGGGGCAGCACTTGGGAGGGCCCAGGCACTGGGATATAGGGAAAGGGATCGGGGGCGGAGGGAGGAGAGAGGAGGAGAGAGAAGGAGAGAGAAGGAGAGAGAGAAGGATGTAGTCAATAAAGCTGAGTAGTGCTTCTGCCACATGGTGTTCTCTGCCTAGTTATTTCCCCTCCCCCATGGAGGGGGCGGAGACGTCCGAGGGCCCTGAGACGGGAAGCTAGCAAGGTAAGTAGCGGTAGGGCATGGGGTTATAGGAAGATCCAAGCGAAGGCTCGGGTAAGGCAGGGTCGCTCCCTGCGCCCCGAGCACTAGCTGTGTGACCCTGGGAAAGTCACTTGATGCTTGTTTCCCTCAGTTTCTCCATCTGTAAAATGAGCTGGAGAAGGAAATAGAAAACCTGGATCTTCTTCCTCTATATTATTTCACTTGGACACCTTATTTGCTCTAATGGATTCAGTTCTTCTTTCTGTGCAGATAATTCCAAAATCTCTTTGTTCAGCCCTGACCTCTCTTCTGACCTCTGGTCTCATATCTCTAGTTAAACATCTCAAACACGATAGTCCTTTGACATCTTCAACTCAACATGTACAAAACTGTTAGAAACACACTTACATTGTCTAGGAATGAGCAAGATTCATTGGGAAGCCAGGAACATTTTAATTATACTTTACATTTATTACCCCTGAATAAATGGGTACCTCCCTGAACATTAAGGCAGAATTCATGACTTCAGAGATAACCATGAGTATGCCTGAATGGTCCAGAATCCCAGGATATAAGGAATTCTCTAAGTAGAAGGCAGAGGAGTTAAAGCATTTTTTGAAACTCAAAAGTAGCAGACCCATGGACCAGTGTCCCCAATTCGACACCCTGGCAAGAACCTTCCAAAACCAGTATGCTCGTCTCACAATAGTGACCAGGAGGCCACAGAAAAACATTATGGCAGCAAGCCAAGCCATACTGGTGCTTTCCCTACCAGTGCCAGGGCCCTCCAGCAAGAAGACCACCCACTGGCCTCAAGCCCCAGCTCAGCACTCTCCGGTCTCCACAAGGGTCAGTCCTGCTTTTTTGTGGTGCCTGCTGTCATCACCACCTTCTGCTGCTTCGGCCTCAATCTCCAAGCTTTGTTCCAGCTAGCTGACTGCTTCCTCTCTCCTTCAGCTCCTAACTGCTTTCACCAACTGCCTCTTAGCTCTACTCCAACTGTTCAGCAAGCTCCTCCCACCACAGGCTTCATGACATCATGTGGACCCGAACTCAGGCTCCTATCATTGGCTCCAGTCCTAGTCACTCCCTCCAGGACCCTAAGAGCCCCACCCCCAAAGCCCATTCAAATGGGTGGGGAAGATCTTCCCATTCACTGATTGCCTTTACAGAAGCCAGGAACATTTTAATTATAATTTACATTTATTCCCCCTGAATAAATGGGTACCTCCCCTGAAAAGAGTACAGGAGAAAGTACAAAGGACTCAGACTGATGCCAGTCCTTTAATAGACCCTCACCTTGAATCTCTCACCAGTCTCTTCATTGGCCAGATTCAACCCTCAACTTCCTATGTCATGCCCTCCTCAAATGGCTTGTTTAAGCATGTGTACAAGCCTCTGACCTTTCACCCGACTGACCTGAGGCCTGGTTTCTGCTAAAGCTGGGGTGGGGGAGAGGGAGATGGAGGCCTTAGATTCTGTGGAAACAAAACCTCTTCCCCCATTTCTTACAAAACTGACTTCTTTAGCCTCTCCCAAGGCCTCTTCTATTCCTAACCCCTATTCCTGTGGAAGGAGGGCACTGCTTCCTCTCCAGTAACCCAGGCTTGCAGCCTTCTTCTTCTATCTCACTCTCCAATATCCAACCAGTTGTCAAGTCCTGGCATTTTTACCTTCAGGAGTTTTCTCACGTGAGTTGCTTCTCTCCTCTGACGTTGTTCCCACCCTAGTGTAAACCCTCATCACCTTATACCTGGACTATTGCAACAAGGTTCTAGTTTTCTCCCTTCCTCAAGTCTCTTCACTCCAGTCCATCCTCACTTAGCTGAAATGCTGGTTTGGCCATGTCATCTCCCTAGTCAATAAATTCCTCACCGCTACTTCAAGAATAAAGTATAAAATTCTTTATTTGGCCTTTAAAGCCCTTCCTAACTTTCTAGTCTTCTTATATCTCACTCCCCCATGTACTCTACTATCCCATGACACTGGCCTCTTGGTTGTTCTAAGCACAAGACACTCATCCCCTGACTCTGAGCATTGACTGTCCCTCGTGCTCAGAATGCTCTCCCTCCTCATCTCCAACTCCTGGCTTCTCTGGCTTCCTTCAAGTCCAAACTAAAATCACATCTTTGGCAAGAAGCCTTTCCCTTTTTAATCTTGGTGCCCTTTTTCTGAGATTTTTTTCCAATTTATTCCATAGTAATTACTTGTATGTTGTTGGCAAGTTATCTTCCCCAGCAGACTGTGGCTTCCCTGGGGACAGTGACTGTCTTTTACCTTTCTTTGTATCCTCAAAGCTTAATACAATGCATAGTGCTAAGCAGGTAGTTAAAAACACTTGTTCAGTTTTCTCTTCTCTCAAGGTTGAGGACAAAAAACCCCCAAAAGAACCAAAGGAAAAGAAGGTCAGAAAGGAAAAAAAGGAGAACAAAAAAGAAGATGTGACGGAAAAGACGGCAAAAAGTCTTGAAAGCATTTCAGTCAGAACCCAGCCCTGGCCTGAGGGATTGGTAGATACTCCAGGTCTGCAAAAACCCAGATTGAAAGGGAAAATAAAGAGAAGGTGCCTACTACTATTTCAAAGCCAGTTGGTGGTGATAAGAAAGGAGGAACCCATGTGGTAAAGATTCACAAAATGCCAAGGTATTACCCTACTGAGGAGGTACCTAGAAAACTGCTAAGTCATTGCAAAAAGCCCATCAGCCAGCATGTGAGGGGATTTCGAGCTAGCATCACCTTGTCCACTGTTCTGATCATGCTCTTTGGCCACCATAGAGGCAAGCCAGTGGTTGTCCTGAAGCAGCTGGCTAGTGGCTTGCTACTGGTGACCGGACCTCTAGCCATCAACTGTGTTCCTCTGAGAAGGACCCATCAGAAATTTGTCATTGCCACTCCTACCAGGGTTAACCTTTTGGATGTAAAAATTCCAAATCATCCTAGTGATGCTCACTTCAAGAAGAAGAGGCTCCATAAACCCAGACACCAAGGAGAGATTTTTGACGCGGAAAAAGAGAAATGAGATTACAGAACAGAGCAAGGATGATCAGAAAACAGTGGACTCTCAGATCTTTCCCCAAATCAAGAAAATTCCTCAGCTCTGTGGCTGCCTGCATTCTGCATTCTCTCTCTCCAATGAAGTTTATCCTCATAAACTGGTGTTGTAAATGCCTTGAAGAGAACTCTTATTAAAATATTTGGAATAGCTAAAAAATACTTGTTCACTGACTGACCTTGGGCAAGTCACTGACCTGTTTTTTCCCCTCTTAAAATCATGGGAAGAGAAAGTGTTTGAGATGAGCTCTAAGGTCCTTTCCAGCTCTGAAATTCTTAAGTTCTACAACTCACCCTAGGAGGAAAGCCTATTTTTATTTTTTTTAAAGTTACATAATAACTTTATTATATATTTGAATGCAATAACAAGTTGCACATAATAGACTTGCAGTTTAATATGCAATCACCTTTCCCCCCCATCTAGTATGTTACAAATTCTTGTTTTATTTCTTAAGTTCAGAATAAAGTAAATAAAGTTTAAAAATTAACAGCATTTAATAGTTCAATTGACTACTTGAAGGTTTAGATGGGAAGGAAAAGTTTTTTTTTTAAAAAATCTTTTAAAATATTTTGTTTCCCAATTACATATAAAAACAATTTAAACATTTTTTTCCCAAATTTTGAGTTCTAAATTCTCTTCCTCCTCCCTCTCCCCCACTCTGAGAAGGCAATCAGTTTAAAATAGGTTATACATGTGCAGTCAGGCAAAGCACATTTCCATGTAAGTCATTCTGTGAAAGAAAATATAGACCAAAAAAACCTTACGAAAAATAATAATAAAGAAAATGTATCTTTGATCTGCATTCAGACTCCACCAATTCTCTGTCTGGAGGACAACACTTCTCATCATAAGTCCTACAAAGTTGTCTTGGATCACTCTAGTTGCTGAGAAGAGCTAAGTTATTCACAGTTGATAATCATACAATATTGCCGTTAATGTGTACAGTGTTCTCCTGATTCTGCTCATTTCACTTTGCATCAGTTCATGTAAGTCTTTCCATGTTTTCCTGAGAGCATCCTGTTCATCATTTCTTAAAGCACAATAGTATTCCAACACAATCATATACAAGAACCCTTTCAGCCATTTCCCAATTGATGAACATTTCCTCAATTTCCAACTCTTTGTCACCACTAAAAAAGCTGCTATAAATATTTTTGTACACATGGGTCCTTTTCATTTTTGTTTTTTATCTCTTTGGGATACAGACCTAGTAGTGGTATTGCTTCGTCAAAGGGCATGCATGGTTTTATAGACCTTTGGACATAGTTCCTACTTGCTCTCCAGAATGGTTGAATCAGTATACAACTCCACCAACGGTACATTAGTATTTTAATTTTCCCATGTCCCCTCCAACATTTGCCATTTTCCTTTTCTGCATGTTAGCCGATCTGACAAGTGTGCTCAAGCAGCTCTGTGTTATTTTAATTTGCATTTCTCTCATCGGTCATGATTTAGAGAACTTCTTCATATGTCTATAGATAGCTTTGATTTCTTCATCTGAAAACTGCCTGTTCATATCCTTCAACCGTTTATCAACCGAGGAATGACTCTTATTTCTATAAATTTGACTCAGTTTTCTCTGTGATTGAGAAATGAGGTATTGATCAGAGAAACTCACTGTAAATTTTTTTTCACAGTAATGATTACCAACTATGTATTTCCCTCCATCCTATTTTCCCTTTGTTTATCGCACTCTCTCTCTCCTTTTACCCTGTCCATCCCCAAAAGTGTTTAACTCCTGACTTTTACCCGCCCCCAACTGCCCTCCCTTCTATCAATTCCCCCCTTCTCTTATCATCTTCTCTTCCTAGTTTCCTTTATGATGAGTGTGTATATTATTCCTTCCATGAGCCAATTCCGATGTTCCAATGAAGGTTCATGCACTCCTTTCCCTACTTCTCTCTTTCCTCTTTTACTGTAAAATCTCTTTTAGGCCTCTTTCATGTCAGATAATTTATCTCATTCTAGCTCTCCCTTTCCCCTTCTCTCAGTGCATTCTTCTTTCTAATCCCTTAATTTTATTTTTTTTTAGATAATCACATCATCATATTCAACTCACATCTCTGCTTTCTGTCTATGTATACTCCTAACTGATCTAATAATGAGAAAGGTTTTAGTAGTTATAAGTATAATTTTCCTATGTAAGAATATAAACAGTTTAACCTTATAAAATCCCTTATGATTTCTCTTTCCTGTTACCTTTTTGTTCTTCTCTTGAGTCTTGTGTTTGAAAGTCAGATTTTCTATTCAGCTCTGGTCTTTTCATCAGCACTGCTCAAAAGTCCCTTTTTTCATCAAATGTCCATCCTCACCCTCTCCCCCAAAGGGTTATATTCAGTTTTCCTAAGTAGGTGATTCTTGGTGGTAATCTTTTTTTTTTTAATTTATTTTTAATATGTTTAGTTTTCAGCATTGATTTTCACAGGCATTTGAATTACAAATTTTCTCCCC
>JAQQSZ010004965.1:0-13997 GCA_028646595.1 Phalanger gymnotis
TTCAACATAGGCCACATGCTTATCATTATGCAAAACACTTCCATAACAGTCATGTTGTGAAAGACTAACTATATTTCCCTCCATCCTATCCTGTCCCCCTTTATTCGGTTTTCTCCCTTGACTCTGTCCCTTTTCAAAAGTGTTTGCTTTTGATTACCTCCTTCCCCCATCTGCCCTCCCTTCTATCATCCCTGCTTTTTTATCCCCTTCCCCCTACTTTCCTGTGGGGTAAGATACCCAATTGAGTGTGTAAGTTATTCCCTCCTCAAGTCAAATCCAATGAGAACAAGATTCACTCATTCCCCCTCACCTGCCCCCTCTTCTCTTCCAGCAGAACTGCTTTTTCTTGCAATTTTTACATGAGATAATTTACCCCATTCTATCTCTCCCTTTCTCCCTCTCTCAATATATTCCTCTCTATCCCTTAATTTTATTAACCATCTCCTTTCTAACTTTCCTCTATCTATAAAAGTTACCACCATTCTTCTAGTTACCTAGATTTATAACCTAGAAGTTACCGTTGACTCTTAATTCTCTTACCCCCTTGCCCCCACAATAATCAACCAATTGCCAAATCTTACCGATTCCACTTTTAAAACATCTTTTATCTATGTACCTTTTTATCCACTCATATAACCAATTACGAACCTCCGGTTCAGCGCCTCATCACTTCTTGCCTGGATTATTGAAATGTCCTCTTAATTGGTTTCTCTGAATCTCGACTCTGCTTTCTAGTTCATCCTACACACAACTTCCAAAATGATTTTCCTAAAGTGCAATTCTGACCTCGTAATTTCACTGATTAAGATGCTTTATTGGCTTACCTATCACTTCTAGGATAAAATACAAGCTATTCTCTTTGGGAAATTGAAATCTTTTATAGTGTTGTTTCAACCTACCTTTCCAGACTGATTACATATGATTCCCTCTCACAAACCCTATGCTCCAGCCAAACTGGTCAATTTAGTAATCTATATGTAAGGCATTTCTTCTCCCATTAAAAATAATTATTTATTTTTAGTTTTCAACATTCATTTCCGTAAGATTTTGAGTTATCAATTTTCTCCCCCTCCCTTCATTCCCCCCATCCCCAAGCAGGCATGCAATTTGATATAAGATATACATATACATTCATATTAAGCATATTTTCACATTAGTCCTGTTGTAAAGAAGAATTAGAACCAATGGGAGGAACCACAAGGAAGAAGAAACAACAAAAAAAGAGAGAGCAAATAGTATGCTTCCATCTGCATTCAGACTCCATAGTTCTTTTTCTGGATGTGGATAGCCTTTTCCCTCATGAGCCTTTTAGAGTTGTCTTAGATCCTTGCATTGCTGAGAAGAGCTAAGTCTATTAAAGTCAGTCATCAAACAATGTGGCTGTTACTGTGTACAATGTTCTCCTAGTTCTGCTCATTTCACTTTGCATCAGTTCATACAAGTCTTTCCAGGTTTTTCTGAAATCTGCCTGTTTATTATTTCTTATTGCACAATAGTATTCCATTGCATTCATATACCATAGCTTGTTCAGCCTTTCCACAATTGATGGGCATCCCCTCAATTTCCAATTCTTGGCCTCCACAAAAAGAGCTGCTCTAAATATTTTTGTGATCTCTTTGAGATATAGACTTAGAAGTGGGGTCAAAGGGTATGAATAGTTTTATAGCCCTTTGGGCATAGTTCCAAATTGCTCTCCAGAATGGTCGGATCAGTTTACAACTCTACCAGCAATGCATTAGTATTCCAATTTTCCCACATCTTCTCCAACATTAATCGTTTTCCTGTTTTGTCATGCTAGTCAATCTGATAGGTGTGATGAGGTACCTCAGAGTTGTTTGGATCTGCATTTCTCTAGTCAACAGTAATTCAGAGCACTTTTTCATATGACTATATGTAGCTTTAATTTCTTCATCTGATCTCCCATTTTTAGGCCTTTGCATGAGCTCTTTCACATGTCTGTGTAATGGGGATGAACTGGCTTATGGGGTCACTCTTTTGAGTATTCACAAGTATTCTCAATCTGGTTCCAGTCAAAGCAGCATGGAAATTGGGGGCAAGATTACTTATAGCCATGGTCGCACAAGGGTTTGCAATGGGTGATGATGAACTGGTTGCTAAGAAGGAAGAACGGAAGAAAGAAGAGTTAACTGAGCTGGAACTTTGTGGGTATACAAAAAGGGCAACCTGTCCCTTTGTTATTCTCTTTCCCTTGGGCTGTGAGGAGGAAGGACTATTTTGAGTTCCAAGAGCTAGACAGTGGGTAAGGAAACCTGTCTTGTCTCCTACTTATCCCTGACTGCATGTGTCTCTTTGTGTTTGTTCTTTTCCTGATCTTAGGTGAGTATCTGTTCTGAGATGCAAGGTTCCAGGTGACCTTATATGTTGGGGCGATCCAGAGGTCCTACTAGAAGATCCACTGATGGTCACAACTGGTGGTGGCAATAGCCATTGGAGCAGTAATTACTCAAAGCAGTGGAAAACATTTGCACTGAGAATGGTAAGACAAAGAGTGATATTCATCTGAGGAAAGATTACTTCAGAGGATCTGACCCCTTTGTGGTAGAGAAAAGTGTAAAGTCACTGACTCTCAGAACCCAAAAGAGAGTTACACCTAAGGGTGTCAGGGGACTCTGTGAGGACTCTATTAAGGGAGAAAAGGACTTCCAGTGAAACAGTTGTGAGTTACCCTTTTGCCTCTTGTGTTCTATACAGATGAGCCTTATTGGCATTGTACTTTTAAGTTTAACTCTATTCTTTCCTCTCCCTGCACAGACTCTGTGTGTCTTTGTGGGAGAGTGTACTCTAGAATTTGGAGAAATGCTTGGTATCAACAATTTTTGCTATACTGTCTTAGTAAACACCTTTTCTAAAAACTTAAGTCTGCCTGATTGATTGTTAATAGAGAACACACTGAATGGGGTTCAGGCACTAAAAACAGCCCCTCAGGTTTATACCTAGATCCCTGAAAGAAGAAGTCATCAGCACCCCTCTGGAGGATCTGACCTGCCAGTGGGAGGTGGAGGAGTATACAGAAGACGTAACACAGCTGGGATGCTCAAGGCTCCATTCTAGTGCCAGTCAGGAAGCCCCTCCTTCTCTTGAAATAACTTTATTATGTATAAATCTTGTATTTATTTGTGATCATACTGTACCAACCATCCCCAAAGAATGTGAGCTTCTTGAGAGCAGGGACTGTTTTATTTTTGTATTCATGCCCCCAGCACATAGCAGAGTACCTGGGACGTAGATAGGTATTTCCAAAATATTGTTTAAGTCATATGGCACAGAAGTGATGTTGACTTGCATGTATAAAAGCTGAATTGGCAATAACATATATCACCGAGGATACAAGTGATCAAAAACAGAAGCAGACCAGTCATGGATCAAGGTACCATCACATGGACTTAGAACACAGGTCTTGAGCTTTTTTTTCTTCATGATCATGGACTCCTTCGTCTGTCTAATGAATCCTATGAAACCCCTTCTCAGAATAATGTTTTTAAATAATTGAAGGAAATGCTAAATTTCAGCTAGAGGTTAGTGAAAATAAGGAAGTCTTTTTTCCCATCCAGATTTGTTGCCTCTTTGAAATCTACCTCTGATCCCCAGGATAAGAACCCTTGACCTTTGGAAGGACTTGAGAATATTAAATAGAATTACTATGAAGAATTTAAAGAAGGACTATGATAAAAGTTACCCAAGACACAAAGGAATGGATGGGCTGTGAACTGCACTGAAGGAGGGAATACGCCTATCAGCTGGATTCTGAGATCCATTGAAGCATATGTCTATATTTCTAGAAAATATAAAATTTTATATATTAATTAACCAAGAGATAATATTAGTACAATTTCTGAACTGCAGAGTGTGTGCGTTTGAATCCTGCAGGGCTCTGCCACCTCTTATCTTTGTGACCTTGGTTGGACAAGTCTCTTAACCTTCTGGGCCTTAGTTTTCTCATTTGTAAAATGAGAGGGTTAGATTAAATTACCTCTAAGGTTCTTTACAATTCTAGAGCCTGTGATCTTATGATTTTAAATGCTCAACAAAATGGAAAAAATCATTGCTTTTCCTGATTCTCTCTCTCTTCTCTGTAGTTATAAACCACAGCAGCTTTCATGGAAATTTTTTGAGATTGTTGATAGAGAAAAAGAAGTGGAGGAAAAGATGGGATTGTACCTTTGGAGCTAAAAGGAGATCTAGAACACACCAGCTATAATACTTTCTTCCTAGAAACAAAATTCAGGAAGCACCTTCCTATTTTGGTCAGTGGTCTCACCCTGATAAACCATCTGGGCAGACTGCTAAACCAGGTTGAGGGTAACTGACAGGCCCCCAAACCCATTAGTGAGTTAGGGGGATGTCTATCCAAAGCATATGAAGAATTCTCCTGGCAGAATAGGCAGATGAGAACAATTTGTTCCAAAAGCCAAGAAGGAGTCTGAAACAAGTGTCATGGATCACTTAGAGCTTGGTCAGGCATTAAAAATGCCAAGGTCATTCACTGTCTCCTGGGCCATAGCCAGTCACCTTGACTTTTGTCCTGCCACTGGACTTTGGAAGAGAGACTGAGGCTGACTACTTTGTCCAGCTCTACCCCACTTAAATCCAATTCACACAAGTCAAGACATCACCCAGAATGTCATTGGTCTTCTTCAAAAACAAAGGATGAAAAATAACGACTTCTATTGTTTTACACCAGGTAGGATTTAGTAATAATAATAACATTTCTATAATGCTTTCAAAGTCTTTTACAAATATCTCATTTGATTGTCATAAAAATCCGGGCAGTTAGGTGCTATCATTATCCCCATTTTACAGATGAGGAAGTTGAGACAGACAGAGGTGAAGGGACTTGCTTGAGATTACACAGCTAGGAGGTTTCTGAGGCTAGATTTGAATTCAGGTTTTTCTGTCTCCGGGTCCAATACTCCAAAGAAAACGTGCCCTGCAGCTGCCTCTAAATTTATTAAAGCCACTGGCATGAAGTTATAGGCAGAGTCACTTGAGAGAATGATGAGAAAGAAGTTTCCCCAGGTCCTAAATCCAGCATAAGCCAAGAGTTGGTAAAAGTGTCTTTGTGGTAGGATTTGAGGAGCTTTTGGTGGAATTTTCCCTGGGTCAAAAATCTCCCTTATCTAAATTCTTAAAATCTTATCATTAGAAGGTAGTATCTTTCTATCTTATCCTCTTTTAAAATAAAAAAAAATACTCCTGAGTGATAGTTGGCATTTTATCACAAATGAGTTTTTCAACTTGCTTTTTTCATAACCCAAGTATCTGGGGCAGAATGAGAGCCAACACTGAGTGCCTGAGAGGTAGAGGAAATGGAAAACTGAACCCTAGTGAAGACCCAACTTTGCCATCATAGCCATAACCTTAAATACTTAGCAGCTATGGGATCCTGGGCCAGTCCTTTAACTCCTCCTAGCCTCAGTTCCTCATTTTTAAAATAAGGGGGTTGGAGTTGACTGTGAAGGTCCCTTCCAGCTCTCAATCCGTGACTGTCATACAGAGCAATGTCATTTACGTAACATGGTTGATTCTGGCCCTGCTCTCTCAGGGCCAGGACTATTACATCTTCCCCTTAAGGTTCTTAGTCACCTGAGGGTATTGAGGGTACCTGTCATTGGCTTGAGCCCCCCCATAGACTGTGTTATCCTTTTTAAGGGGCCATTGTTTAGCACCTCACTTGCATTTAACCATTTAACATCCATTGATTTTTACAAAGGAATGTTTACTTCACAGATATAGTAAGAAAAAATACATTTTCCCCTCAATACCCTGAAGATATCCACCTCAGCTTGTAGGGGAATTAGGCTCAACATTTATCTTGATTTCTCCATAGCACTGGTTCCACTCAATTAAGGTCCAAAGGCAGCATTGTTACCAGCTTCTGGGGGACTGGAGTCCCAGACCCATGCTTCTTAGGATATCAGTGCTGGGAGAACTGTAACACCTGGTTTTAGATTACTGGTCTCATGGATCGCCATGGCTCAAGCTCCTAACCCAGATCAGAAACTCTACTCCCTGCACTCAAGACTTCCCTGCTTTCTCTATTTGTACCCAGAATGGAAAAAGAATAATTGAAGGGGCCAAAGACCCAGGACACTTTCTTGGAAGCCATATGGCTTCACAGGGGAAGAATTTGCAGCCCTTCCCCTTAAAGCATGGTTCTCTCACCAGAAGCTGTTGGCAAAGGAGGGTCTATACTTTCTCAGACATGAAGACAACAAAGCCACTGTCAGTGCTGACTCAGTCCCTTTGAAGACACAGATTTCTAGCTCCACAGCCAATGGAAAAAGGTTCTTCTCAGCTGCATGGTAGGTGAACTGGAACCAGTTACAGAATGTACATGGATGTTCTGGTCCTAATGATTCTCCTGCAATCATCTCCCTTAGGATCCCATATGGATGACACCATCTTAGCAAAGCGATGGAGGGCAGGAGCTAGATCTTCCCCCCTCCATTAGATCTATATTCAAAGGAGACTTAATTAGGGGTGAAATGGTCCGTGGCTTGCTCTGGGAACTTCCTGGCAAAGCACTCCTCCTTGCCCCTGGAAATTTTGTGGCTGACAGTCCCTCGCTAACATTTTGGAGGTGAGACAAACTGTTCTGAGGCTCAGTTCCCCACTAGTGAGCTCAGAGAGGGGGCAGGGAAGTACAACTTGACCGGCCAAAAGAAGCCCCGGTGGAATGGAACCTTCCAATCTATTTTGACATAAAGTCAATGAAGCTGCTGTAGAAACTGCCGGTACAGCATATTTGGTGAGGACGACCTCCTATGGTGATGATTCATATCAGACCATATATTTCCCCACTGCTGTTATCACTGACAAGATTAAGTGCCCTCCTGACATACAGAATTTTCCAATGAAGATTTCATTGTCTCTCTCCCACGTAAGAAGTGATAAGCGAACTTGATATTTCTCTGTTCAGCCTTTATCAATAAAAATTGTTCTGGTTGGGTTCTTCCTGTTGATTCCTAATGAAGTGGCATTTTATGAGGTGCCATTCAGTCCCAAACTTCAGAAAGAGCTGGAGATATATATG
This sequence comes from Phalanger gymnotis, assembly GCA_028646595.1. Lineage (NCBI taxonomy): Eukaryota > Metazoa > Chordata > Mammalia > Diprotodontia > Phalangeridae > Phalanger > Phalanger gymnotis. The sequence goes on from JAQQSZ010004965.1 coordinate 7,055, forward strand.
GCATGTTAAAGTGGGTGCATTAAATGTCGAAATGTATATTAATGGCCAAGCGCATACATAATGCAGGGAAATAAATACACAGTTATCGGGGATTTAATACAACTCACCCAGAAAAGGATATATCACCCATTAAAACATAATTACTCACTGGAAATAGAAATAGATCACCTGTTAAACTAGATTCATCAACTTGGCTCAAATACATCACCCACTGAACCAGATATAGGACCTATTGAATCTGACATATCACCTCCTCACAGAGACACATTGCAACTGATTTAGATCCAAGCACTAATATACTAAATCAGTTACCACCCCCTGACTGAAATACATTGCCATTCTGTGAAAAATATTGTTGGGGCAGAATATATCGCCTGAAAAATGAAATATGCTGTGCAGTATGTTAAAGGCAAATCAGTATCGTTGAAATAGGCAGAGAGAAACTCAAGTTTGTCATGTTGGCCATCCCAGCTGATTTAGAGCTTTGAGGACCAAGGGATTCAGATATGCTCCTGCAGCTTTTGGGGGGCCAGCACTGTGGGTGAAAACAGTTACCATAGTTGCAATCAACAATTCTGGTCAAGCATACACATTGTCTGGCAGCCTGTGCAGAGCTGTCCCTAGAGTATGGGAAATTGGGAATGGCCCTAGGGCTTGCTTATTGGCAAGGATGGGAAGACAGCATGCAGAGAAAGAGATGACTCCATCAGCTCAATGCTAAAAAGCGGTGAAGCTTGTATATAAACATTCGACTCTTCCATTAGCTAGGGTAACATGAAAGGTCTCATCTTTTCTGTTTCCACATAGAAAGCCCTTCAGACTGCCCTTCTGTGATTTTTTTTCCTTTAAAGGCTGTTTTTGATGGTAATTCTAACATGATTTCATCTGGATAAAAATAGTGTTGAAGGACAGTGTGAATGGGAGGTGTCTGCATCCCTTAGAGATGTCCTAATGCCTTGAAACCTTGTGGTGGGCACTGGATATATGACAACAAAAATGCAACCCTTCCTGCCTCCAAGGAGTTAACATTCTACTGGGGAGACAGTGTATATATGTGTAAATATATGCAAAATAGATGTAAGATAAATAGAAGGCAATTGAGAGGTAGGGGCATTAAAAGCCAGGAGGATCAAGGAAGATTTCTTTTAGAAGGTGATACATGACCTGAATTTTGAAGATAACCAGGGATTTTAGGAGGCAGAAATGAAGAGGGAGTGCCTTCCATGTAAGGTGGATAGCCATTGCAAAGATATGGAGACAGAGATAGTGTGTCATGTCGGAGGAACAATAAGAAGGTCATTTTGACTGAATTGCAGAATGTAGGAAGGGATATAATTTATAACAGGAGTAGAGAGGTAGATCGGGGCTAGGTTTGGAAGGTCTTTAAAAGACAAACAGAATTTACATTTGATCCTAAAGGAATAGGGAACCATGAGAATGGATATGGTCAGACTTGTGCTTTAGGAAAATCACTGTAGGTTTATGGAAGATGGATTGGAATGGAGAGAGATTTGTAGTAGGAGACCAATTAAGAAGCTGTTGCAACAGTTTAGGTGAGAGGTGATGAGGCCTTGAACTAAGGTGGTGGCTATATGAATGGAGAGAGGAGATAGATGCAGGAGATGTCATGCAGGTAGAAGTAGTAAGATGCGGCAATTGATCAGATATGTGGACTGTATGGGAGTGAGGAGTAGAAGATAATGCCAAATGTGCAAACTTATGTGAAAGGAAGACTAGAGATGCTATTGATAGAAATAGCCAAATTTGAAAGAGGTGAGAATTTTTTGGGGGGAGTAAGACAATGAGTTCTGTTTTGTACATGTTGAGTTTGAGATGATTCAGGGACATCCAGCTTCAAATACTCAGTAAATAGTTATAGATGAAGACTAGTGCTACATATTCAGATCTGGAAATAATTGGCAGAGATAATAACTGAGTCAATGGTAACTGATAGAACCACTGAATGACAGAAGAAAATAGTGCTTGGGTTAGTGGAGTATAGATGAGGATACAGATATTGAGGCATTAATTGAATAGAACTTTGGGGTTCTCTTATAGTTAGGGGATGTGACATATTTAATGAATTAGAAAAAGAGACTGAAGGTAGGAGGAATGTCATGCCATAGCTTTTCCTTATAGTTAGAATCAGGTTCCCCGATAATGAGATCTCCTTACTCTTTGTATATCAAGCTCTAATGATGGTATTTAAGAATTACATCGCCATCATAGATTATATAGCTGGTAAGGACATCAAAACATATCTAGTCTATTGCTTTCAATTTGCAGATGAGAAAACTGAGCTCCAGAGATGATGAGTGGTGTGGCAAGGACTTACCCAAGGACAACGGGTAGTATCAGAATAGGATGGACCCAGGCTCTTTGCCTTTAAATCCAGTGCTCTTTTGTATTTGAGATATAGATGAGGAGCAGGATATATTATTCTGTCCTATCCATAGAAACTGCATCTGGATCATCTGTCCACGGGAAGGTTTGAAGCCAAAATGTCAGGCTCAGTAAGATGGCCATTTATTTTATTGGTCAGGATTGTGTATGCATTTGTTTTCATTTTGGTTTGAAGGAAGATAAGTTGGCATTATAATCTATGGACTTTTTCATTAGCAGGCATCTCAATCATTATCACATCCATTTTATTGTGCTGTTGCAGAGTCCCTCCCCTTCCTTCCTGTCAAATCCAGGAATTTGAACAGGCATTTTGTCACACTTTGCTAATTAAATAGAATGTATCTTGCTGACAGCTTTGAGTATGCTTGGCCCCAAAAGCTTTCTCATTTATCATGGTCTTAATCTCTAGCTCTGAGTTGGCTTTCATATGTGTGTCATATGAGAAAGCTGTCCTGTTTGCTATGATACTGCACTCGCCTGAATCTTTCTGCTCCTATCAGTCTATTTGTCCCCCATGATATTACCCTCATAAAGAGTATCCCATCCACCACTGGGGTCACATCCACTCAGGTAGGGGAGGGCTCATTTCAGAGAAAGAGTTTAACCCTTTAACCAGTAATAACAATGACTCCCATCAATTGGTCAACATGTTTATAGAGCACCTTAAAGTTGCCAGTGTAGGTGGTACAGTACAGTTTAGATATTCAAAATATCTATGAGCTCAGTTATTTGGATCTTCCTTTAGACATTAAGATTCCATCTTACCTATGTTTACTCATTTTCTGTGGCTCTTGCCTGTGTCGTCCTATAAGTTTGCCGTATGAGGCCCATATAATGGGTTTTTTTTGGGGGGGCGCACTTTCTTGTTTTCTACTGACATTTTAAAGATATGAATGGAGCATTAGGGCTGGCCATTTATTAGACCTCTCTCTCAATATGTGACCAATGTATCTATTTCATTCACATATTTCCCAGGTGACGTTCTTTACTACAGGTCTTCTTCAAGGTTACACACTTATTGTAAGTCACTTCCTGTTCACACCTACCATGTACCTCACCACTACCTTCCATGTGATTCTTATTTTAAATTCCTCAGAGTCTATAGTGTTCCAAGAATTACAGACCTACAACATTGGTAGAATATTGGTATTAATAGTTGGGCCTTTGTTTCCAGGAGAAGTTCGGGGTCATTAAAGGAACTTTAGTTTCCTGAAGGCAACCAACTCCCTTCCCTCTTTCTCTTTAATTTTGGGTCCAACTCATTGTCCACTTTATAACTGTATTTATATCAAGATACACCCATCAAAGGTATCGTTCATTGAGAAGGAAATTCAGTTTATAGTCCAGGTTAAAGGAGGATTCCCTCTGATGGTAATGATCTCTAGGTGCTTCTGTTTGCAGAGCCCACTGGAAGAGATCTGTAGCCACTCCAGAGAGTTTGTCTTAACTATACATAAAGGGAAAGAACAAGTGAAAGAGGAATGTCTATTGCTTGAATTGTGACATTCAATTAAATGGACATCTTATAGAGCCTGTGTGTATGTCTATATCCTCTTTATGTAGAGGGAGAGAAGAAGAGGGAGGGACAAGGGATAATATATATAGATCTCAGAGTCATCAGCATAGAGACAATTACCAAGAGAGAGAAGAAAATAGGGCCCAAGAAAGAGCCTTGGAGGATACCTCTGGTTAGTGGGCATGACCTGGATACTTCAAAGGAGACTGGGAAGGAACCATCAGGAATGCAGGAAAAGAACCAAGAGAGAGCAATATCCTGAAAACTTATTGAGGAAAGAGTATCTAGGAAATGCTACAGAGAAGGAATTAGAACCAAGAAAAGACCATTAGACTTGACGATTTTGAGATTACTGCTAACTTAGGGGAAAAAAGTCTTAGTGGAACAATTTGGCCAGAAGACAAATTTCAAATAGTTGAGGAAAGTATTTGAGGAAAGGATGTGAAAGTAAGCCTTAGTATTTTTATCTATAAAATAGGGATAATAATACTGGTAGTACATATTTCAGGGAGTTATCGAACCCTATGAGATGATGTATGTAAAAGTTTATATAAATATCAACCATCATGATTTTTACCATATTAGCTGACCTTTTGATGATGCAAAAGAAGCCACTTGTGCTTTTAAATATTGAATATCTATATTAATTTGATGCTGACTTTTTTTTCTCTGACCTGTCATCATAGCTTGGAGGTAACCCTGGAGTTTTATAGGCTGTTCTTTTTGCTTCTAACCCTTGACCTCTCTCCCATTACCATTGCCTCATCTCTTACCAATTCATTTTGTGGCCAGATTTCTACTTTTTCCTGTGGCTGTGGGAGTTTTTTGTTATTGTAAATAGGCTGTTCTTTGGCACTTCTCCCATGTTTGTTAGATTGTTCTTTTTCTCCAAGGTGCCAAGCCCATTCCGGGAAAGTACGTATATTTTTTAACAATTGATTTTTTGTCAGGTCTAACAAGATCAATCAAATTCTATGGCTAATAAAATTGATTTAGCACCCATAAAGTTTGATGACATCTAGCCTGGCATACTCAGAAGGACAAGGAAAAAAGCCACTGTTCAAAATCTAAACTCATTCACATTAGAAGCTCATTCATACTACTCAACCACCCAGTGCTTCCTTTTCACTAATTATATTAATGATTTAGAATATGTAATGTAAGTTGTGTAGATATACATTTATCTACTTCCATCAAACAGAACTAAACCAAGTAAACAAGTGAGCAAATCCTAGAAATGAACTAGTAGGAAACAGGGAGAAGAGATTCCATGAAGATAATTGATAGACCTGAAATGTTCAGGAGAAAGTATGATCGGAAGAAAGATGAGCACCACCTATTTCGTATTCTTTTTAGAGATAGCTTGACTGGAATCTAAGAATCATAATGTTTGAGCTAAATATATTACTTACTATCTAATTCATTTTATTGTAAATGTAACTTACTGACTCCTGGCAATATCATAGTTGTGAACTGAACTGAGTTACTTTCTAGCCATTTAGAGTAAGGGTTAGGGGCAGCATTATAATATATCCCTTCCCCACTGAGCTCCAGCTAGAATAATAGATCTCAGAAAAATGGGCTCAAGTAATTCAATTGTCTGGAAAAGGAAGCTACTTTTCATTGTTAACAGGGCTGGGCCCCTTTCAAGACTGATTTTTCTCTTAAAAAAAAGGAGGGGGAGGGGGACTGACTAAACTTACCCTTACCAAGCCTAAAATCTGGCTTAAATTTTAGACTACAGAAGGTATGATATTACTGCCAAACTTATTGAAGAGTAGGCACGTGGAAAAATGGATAGATTTAGAGTCATCTGAATGGGTTTAAACCCCACCTCTGTCACTTACTACCTATGTGACTTTGGACAGGTCACCCATTTCTGGGTCTCAGCTTCCTCCTCTTTTTTTTGTATTACTTATTTAATATTTATAGCTTTCAGCATTGATTTTCACAAGAGTTTGAATTACAAATACATATTCTGATTTTCCTGTTCCCCAGTCAGCCCTCCCTTCTGTCACCCCACTCCCTCCACCATCCCTTTTCCCCTTACTTTCTTGTAGGGCAAGATAGATTTCTATGCCCCATTGCCTGTATATCTTATTTCCTAGTTGCATGCAAAAACTTTTTTTTTTGAACATCTGCTTTTAAAACTTTAAGTTCCAAATTCTCTCCCCTCTTCCCTCCCCACCCACCCTCCCTAAGAAGGCAAGCAATTACACATAGGCCATATTCATATCATGTAAAACCCTTCCACAATACTCGTGTTGTGAAAGACTAACTATATTTTGCTCCTTCCTATCCTATCCCCCTTTATTCATTTTTCTCCCTTGACCTTGTCCCTTTTCAAAAGTGCTTGTTTTTGATTACCTCCTCCCCCTATCTGCCCTCCCTTCTATCTTCCCCCATTTTTATCTCCTTTCTCCTTCTTTCCTGTGGGGTAAGATACACAATTGAGTTATTCCCTCCTCAAGTCAAATCTGATGAGACCAAGATTCACTCATTCCCCCTCACCTGCCACCTCTTCCCTTCCAATGAATTGCTTTTTCTTGCCACTTTTATGTGACATAATTTACCCCATTCTATCTCTCCCTTTCTCTCTCTCTCAATATATTCTTCTCTCATCCCTTAATTTGATTTTTTTATATATCATCTCTTAATATTCAACTCATCCTGTGCCCTCTGTCTATATATATATTCCCTTCAGCTACTCTAATACTGAGGTCTCATGAATTATACACATCATCTTTCCATGTAGGAATGTAAACAAAACAGTTCAACTTTAGTAAGTCCCTTATGATTTCTCTTTCTTGTTTACCTTTTCATGCTTCTCTGGATTCTTGGGTTTGAAAGTCAAATTTTCTGTTCAGCTCTGGTCTTTTCACTGAGAAAGCTTGAAAGTCCTCTATTTTATTGAAAATCCATATTTTGCCTTGGAGCATGATACTCAGTTTTGCTGGGTAGGTGATTCTTGGTTTTAATCCTAGCTCCATTGACTTCCAGAATATCCTGTTCCAAGCCCTTCTG
>JAQQSZ010004966.1:0-13997 GCA_028646595.1 Phalanger gymnotis
AGTGACCTGATGAGAAATCAAGATATTATCAAACAGAGCCAAAGGAATGAAAAAATGGAGGACAATGTGAAATATCTCATTGGAAAAACCACTGACCTGGAAAATAGATCCAGGAGAGAGAATTTAAAAATTATTGAAAGAAGCAAGGGGAAAGGGATTGAGTGAGAAAGAGTTGTACATTCTCCACACCCACCACTGATAAGAGAAAGTGTTTTGAACTTTGAAAAGGTGGAAGTTTTAGACTTCTCCTCAATATTAGTAGCCATGTCCCATGAGCAGCAGTGGCCTGAGGACAAACTAGTCAAACTGAGAAAATCACTTGAGGGGGCATAGAGGAGTACAGCTATGGACTCTGCAAAGACATTGACCCTCCATGCTTAGCAGAAAGTTCCACTTAAGGGTACTTAATAAGGATTTGATGAAGAAGGGGAGAAAAAACCACTTCGCTCCAACTAACAGTTATGTCATCCCTTTGCCGCATATGCTACCTAAATTTGAGCCCATTCTCCCCAAGGACTTATGTGTGTAAAAAGGAGAATGAACACCTAGTTTGGGAATAATGCCCTATACCAATTTTTCCCATTGTCTGTCCTTACTAAATTCCTATTTCTAAGAGCTAATTAACTCTAGTTGATTAATTTATGATCAAAGGGGTGTATCCTAGATATGGGTTTATAAATTCTATATAGTATTAAAAATCTAGCTCATCAGGGTTACCCCTAGAATCCTGAGAGGAGAAATAGTCATCCTATAAGGATACAATCCGAGGGGTAGTTAGAAGGATGAGCTCTGAACAGGTGCCAGAGTTAAATTTTTCTTGTTGTCTTCCCCATTAAAATACAAGCTTGCTTGGGAGTACTGCTTATTTTATTCTTTGTATTTGTATCTTTCCCCAGTGATAGGTACATAGTAGACAATAAACGATTGTTGACTGTACAAAAATCCCCATTATGGCATACCTGACAAGTCGTCATCTGCATCTTTGCTTAAAGATGTCTAAAGCTACCACTCGAGGTAGTCCATTCCATTTTTGAACATTTGTAATTGTTAGGAAGATTTTGTTTGCTTATTGCCCCCCCTTAAACCTAAATGTATCTTTTTGGAACTCTCACCTATTTTTCCTAATCCTACCTTCTGGAGGTAATTTCTCAGCTTTGAACCTTATTGTCATTCCTCAGTGCTAGCCCATAGATGATACTAGTTCCTTTGACCTCTAGTCTAAGATCTCACAGCTAATTGATGGCAGAGATAGAACTAGAGCCCATGTCTCTTAATTCTCTTCCCAGTATTCTTCTCATCATATCAGTAGAGCTTGTCATTGCTTTCCCCACGAACTTATAGGAATTACCTGTAGGAGCCCATGGGATTTCTTCCATTACATTTTGTCCAGGGCTTCCAAAGCCCCTTCAGACCTTTAGGGTGAAAAATGTTATAAATAGCATTAATAGTTCCAGATGCATAATTCTGCTTATACATCAGGCTATATATTTTTTTCACGGTTGCTAATATAGACTTCTGAGTGTGTTTATATCCATTATATATGTGTGTATAGGTATATGTGCATACACACATATATACATACATATATGTGTATATATAATATTCTTATACACACACACATATATATACAGAGAGAGAGACAGACAGAGAGAGAGAGAGAGAGAGAGAGAGAGAGAGAGAGAGAGAGAGAGAGAGAGAGAGAGAGAGGGCTTTATTTCTTTTGCACGACTGCAGTAAAATAATACGATAGACTTTTGTCATCCTAAAGATGTAAAAAAATGTTTTTCTCATTAGTGAGATTGTCTGAAAAAAACACAAGGTTAGTAAACATTTTTAAAAGATTTAAAAGAAAACCTTCCCCCCCCCCCCCCGCAATGAACTTTGAGTAAGAACAACAAATCTTTACAATCCATAAAGGAGTAATTTCTGAAATCTGAGATGAGAGGCTGAAGGAACCCCCCTGTACATCGCTCAGTTTTAGAGTAAACACAGCATTTAAGTTGAGTAAATAGTCAGGAGATTTAAATTTAAACTAGTGGGACTCAACTATTGAACTGATCATACAAGAAATATATGTGATCTATTATAATTTGCTTAATTACTGAAACAAGGTTTTTTTTTTCTTTCAAAATGACTCCATTAGTTCAAAGAAGAAAATCAATGTATATTCACTTAATATTAACTACACAACAAATGTAAAGTTGAGTTAGAATTTAGCACAGTCCAATAGGTACTTTCCAACATCAGAAAATTGAAAATTCATTTAATTAAGTAGGGAATTATGGTATTAACTTTTCTTAGAGGCACTCAAATTTTCTGAATTCTGGATTTCAAAATAATCTGAAACTTGTAGGAGTTTAAGTCTGGGCATAGAAACAGAACATGTTTCTGTTTATTTAGGCTTCTAGAACTAAGTCTTAAAAGGATTCATAAATGGGGCTCTTACAGTTTCCTGGACATCAAATCACTTTTGCAAAACAATATTTTAATGAGGTAAGGGTAAATGAACCAGAAACATGTGGGTTGAATTTTCTATTAAATACACACAAGTTTGTAAATAGTCTTGAGTTTTTATTAAGCCCATTGCCCATGTTAAATAATGACATCCATGAGGTAAGTTTTCATTGTGGAAAACAATGCTGATTTCATTTGTACTATTATCACCAAAGTTTCTTGGGCATCTGGTTCCATGGTATGGGTTGGTGGGTGCTACTTTGGGTAGGAGAGTTAGGCTGTTTTGGGGAAAAAAAAGCATTTTTTTCTTTTATTTCAAAGAATGGCATAAAATAACCAGTTGCTAAATTTGGAATCTTAGAACTTCAGAAATTAAAGAAATAACCCCCTTATTTTATGTATAAAGCAACTGCGAAACAGAAGAGGAAAGCACTTGATCAAGGTCACACAGAAAGCCAGAGTTAGCATTAGAAACAGAAACCTTATCTTTCTGCTATTCCTGCTAAGTGCTTCTAGCCCACAGAATGCCCTCTCTATATCACAAAGTGTTGATGGAGAGATTGCCTGATGAATTAGTAGTTGGTAGCTTGAATTATTGGTTGCTGCATCTACATTGATGAAACCCATCAAATAGTTGCTATATCTCACCTCCCCCATCCCCACCTGCCATTTGTAGTAATACTCTGTCATCTGACCCTACAACAGTCTGCTTGTACCTACCTCTTAAAGGTATAATATGCATTATTCAGATTTGGGTTTGTACTGTAGTTTGTATTGTTGTCATATAATGATTTATGCCTGGTTTTCTCCAGCCCTAGTAACTCAAACATGACAATCCAATTGGACAGACGTGTATTGAATGCCTGTTCTGTGCCAAGCAATGTGTTAGGTGCTAGAGATTTAAAGACAAAAACAAAATTACCTTGTTCTTACGGAATTTGCATTGAAGGGTAGGTTGGGATAGGATTATCGCAATACACAATAAATAAATATGAAACATTAGCAAGTAAAATATGAACTAGTATTTTGGCAGGGGAGAGAGAGAGAGAGAGAGAGAGAGAGAGAGAGAGAGAGAGAGAAAACACTAAAAATTGCTGGGGGCATGGAAGGAGAATGTTGGGGAAGGAAAGAGATTAGAAAAGGCCTCACGTAGGAGAAGGCTTCTCAGTTTACCTCTGAAAGCAGAAGGAGATTACAAGGGGCAGAGTTGTGGGGGTGTGGAGGATTCTAGGTTATGATGTATAGAAAGTGCTAGCTTCATTTCATTCTTTTCAGTACAAGACCACAGAGTAATTCAGTGGCAGAAACTGAGTCAGAACTAAAACACCAGCCTTGATTCTTGATAAATCTTGACTAAAATATCTTATACAAGTCATTTCTATGCTCCTGACATCAATTTCTTCATGTATAAGATGAAAATGTTGGATAAAATTATAGGATCATTGCTCCAGAAGTGACCAAAGAGGGAATCTAGCCTAAAACCTCCTCATTTTACAGGAAAAAGGAGGGAAATGAGTATTTTTAATTGTGTGTGTCAGGCACTGTGCTAAACACTTTACAAATGTTATCTCATTTGATCCTTATAGTAACCCTGAGAAGTAGGTTATATTATTATCCTAATTTTACTAGTGCCTTGTCTAGGCCAAATAGCTAGGAAAGATCTGAGCTTAAATTTGAACTCAGCTAATTCTGACTCTAGGTCCAGTGTTCTACTGTGCTACATTTCTCTCTATATATAGGGAAGGGAATTACCATTTGCATAGTATCTTCTGTGTATTATTCATTGTGCTAAGGTGTTTTATAAACATGATGTCATTTGATCCTCACAACAACCCTGGGAAGTAGGTGCTATATTATTATCTCCATTTTATAGATGAAGAAACTGAGGCAAAGTTAAGTGACTGGCCCAGGGTCACACAGCTAGTAAGCATCTGAAGCCAGATTTGATTTCAGGACTTCTTGACTCAAGACAGAGCACTCTATCCACTGTGCCATCAGTTTCCTTTAGAGATGAAGAAACTGATTTCAGAGAAATTTAAGTGACTAGTCCAAAATCACACAGGTAGTTTTGAGAGAAACTCCCTGTAAATCTTAAAATGCTATTGAGATGTGACATATTCTTGTGATTTAACCATCTTTGATCTATCTCATTATTGTGGGCAGTCCCTCCACTAGATCAAATAATTGCTATCTTTGTTCCAGATGTAATTAGCAGTATGTACAAAGACAAGCAGCTATCTTTTATATTTGACATTCTACAGACATTGCACAAGTGGATAAAATAACTGCTGTTTTGTTTTGTAATTGAATCAAAATATGAGGATGTAGGTTGTTAGGTTGTATAGTGGATAGAGCACAGGGTCTGGAATCAAGAAGATTCATCTTCTGGAGTTTAAATCTTGCCTCAGACACTCACTAGATGTGTGACCCTGAGCAAGTCACTTAACCTTGTTTGCCTCTGTTCTTCATCTGTAAAATGAGCTGGAGAAGGAAATGGTGAATCACTCCAGTATCCTTCCCAAGAAAATACAAAAATGAGGACACAAAGAGCTGGACATGACTGACACTACTCAACAGCAACAATGATGATGTAAGGTCATGCTCCATAGACTCATTGAAAACATTCTTGGTATAACTCCAGGAGCAGACCAAACAACAGGGATGTTTTCCATCCCATTCTCTTCTACTCCATATGATTCTCATCTCTGCCAGGTCTCTATATTTTTAAAGCCTTTTTTCCCATGTAACTTGGAGTTGATGTTGCTTTCAAGTTTTTATGGATGAGTTTTATGCCTGGATAATTGTGGGCAGCAATTTTGGCTGTGGTCATCGGTATAGTTATTACAATTATTGCCTGAGGTCTATGGAATATTTTGAGGTCTATATTTGTAGTATAGAGGTTTGTTCATGAAATATAGAAAGCTTCTGATGATTAATCCTTGCTAGATATTTAGTAGGAGATATCTTTTTTTAATCACAAACTATGATGTATTGCATTTTGCTCTAACGTTATTGTATAATTTACATTGATGACTAAAATCATGCTTCTTAAGAATAACCCGTCTGTAATTACCAGTGGTAATGGCTTAGTCCTGTAGTGCCTTCAGATTTTTCCATTGCTTTCAACTTTTTCCACAAACAAATCTTTGTGATCCAGCAATCTGTCAGCATATTGTTGACTGAGTTCTCACTATATTCCTTGGAGGGCCTTTTTATTCCATTCTTCTATTTTAACTATTTCATATGCTCCATCTGGAGTTTAACTACTTTTGGGCATACTCAATGATTCCCACGTTGTGTACCTGCTATCAGCCTGGAAGATTGCTCAGTGATGTTAGCTTGTTCCAAAAGTATTTTCATAGATTTTTGACCTGTATATCATGTACTCTAACAATGACTTGCCAATCTTCTTCCTTTCTGTAAAAGTGAGCAAGTATTACTCTTTATGTAGCTGCCTTGTAGTGAAGGGCCTCATTTTTTGGTAATATTTTATGGGATTTTGTAAGACTACTTTTCAAATCTGTTACAGTACATTTTATAGTTCCAAATGGATACATTAAGGCTAGTATTGTATAGGTGTTAATGGCTTGAAACTTGTTCTTCCCACTCATCTTTGATTTCAAGATTCCAGTAAAACTCTGAACATATTAAACCTCTGCCCTTTCTTTCCTATCTTTAAGTTTGATGTGTCTTTTCCTCCATTGGTTCAATGAGACTTTAGCCTTCAAGCTCAGAGTCCCAAGTCTCTATCTTTCTTTAGCATGGGCTTAGAATTTTCATTTATTAAGTCTTGAAGATTCCATCAGATGATGATTTTTAATACGTTTTTCGTATTTTAGAACCACACAGCTTGGTGCCATCTATGTAAATCAAGAGATTAATAAACTATGTTGGTTCAACTCTCTTTTTAATTTGGAAACTATACTTAGTTCTATTTAGTAGGAATGATAATAGTTTTTAAGGCTAGACAGAACCCAAATGAACTTAAAATGTCTCCCTGAAAACGCCATGCTTTTATCGATTGTTGTTGGTTATGTATTTTAAACTGAGAATAGTTTCCCATGTAGATATCAAATATTCTAGGATATCATTATTCTTCAGTCTGTTTTATACATTAGCAATACATAGAATCATAGATTTAAGGGTGAATAGAATCATGAATAAGCCATGAATACTGAATTGAGTCAAAGGTTCTGAAATATTCAGCTAAGGCAATATAAATGTTACAATGGTAAAGTGTTTGTCCAATAATTACCAACAAATGAGTTGCTCTTTACTCCTCCAGGATTGCTTTGAGGTGACATTTTTCTCCTCGCTAGTATATCATTTTCTTCTAAGTGTTTATGTTTGTTTTTAGTGATGCAAGCTGAGAATGGTTCATATATAACTTTGTGTATAAATACTTTGAACATAACTTGTAATTTGCCTATATTTGATGGGGTCGTTGGAATTCTCATCGTTTGTTAATAGGTAGGTTACGCCATTGCTTCAGAAAGGTGGAATCAGGCTTACATTTGAGAGGAAGTTGGAAAAATGCTTTGCTCATAATTCACATACCCCTGTGTGGCATTTGAAGTAAGAACTGTGGACCTCATCCAGCCCTGTCATTTTCTAGTTTGGTAGAGAATTAAGTATTTTAGTTGTCTCCTTTTACATAACTGTTCTGTGTTCTATCATTCATTATGTCAGGGGTGAACAAACCTTCCGTTTCTTGTTTGATCCAATTTCTATTTTCCCTGGGTTGAGCTTCTTCCTGCCATATAAACGACCAGAAAATGTGCATGTCATCCTTCTTCAGGAGTTCTCTTTCACCTTTGATTTCTTCATATCTCAAATCTCTATTGTAAAGCTTTTGAGTGCTGTGGAATCATTTTATTCTTTGAAATACTTTGACCCCTAGTGTTACTTCCTATTTTAGATACCTGCTTTTAATTACTGATTAAAGAAATCTGGAATCTGCTTTTCTTCTGTTGATTATTTCCAATTATTCCCACATCAAGTTTGTTAATATGTAGTTGCTTGCATGCTGTCTCCCCCATTAAACTATGAGCTCCTTGGATATGAAGATAGTCTTATTTTTTGTATCTCCAGTGCTAATCACAATGTCTGGCACATAAATAATAGGTGTTAAGTATTTATAATTATTAATAATGAATACTTAACATTTAATGATGGGCTGCCTGATTGGATATGTTTTGGTTTTAGCATTCCCCTTCTATTTGTTGCCTCCTATAGTGGTTAGCATCATCTGTACTGAAGCTTTTCTAGGAGGGGAGGTATTGAAGTTTCTGATCAATCAGTAAAAGTCAATAAACATTTATCAAATGCCTACTCTATGGAAGCCACTGTGCTAAGCCCTAGGGACACAAATGAGGAAAACAAAGACATCTCTTGCTCTCAAAAGGGCTTGTAATCTAACAGGGAATGATTACACAGAAAAAGAAGCTGAAAAGTATGGAGGGAGAAGAAAAAAGGAAGAAGGGACGCAATGATTGAGGAGTCGGAAGGAGCCCAAGCCTCTTCCTTAAGTGGACGTTGTTGTTGTTGTTGTTGTATTTCCAATCAGTGGGTCAGAGGATACTGATGAGATGTGAGTACTAAGACTGATTCAATCTTGCAGGATGACGAGGTTTTTGAGGGTATGATGGAGTCCAGTCTAAAGGAATCTAACCAAGTGGGAAATAAAGTTTTAATGTATTTTGCCTTCTTATGACTCCATAGCATGAAAGAGCACCATTCTTTGTACTCTCCTGTGTGTCATATTGATCATTGTGATGGTTTAAAGTCAGGCCAACTTGTAACCCTATGCCACTCTGTCAGCCACTTCAATTCACAGAACTGGTTTTATCACATTGACCAAGCGGATAGTCCAATCAGTGTTATCACTGAGGTCCAATTAACTTACCTTTCAGTGTTCCTGCCAGGCCTTCACAGCTGCTGTTTTGGTCTTGGAGCATAAGAAGTCCTTGCTCTACCTCAAGTTGGCTTACACTCCTGTACTTTGCTCTTACCACCCTCTGCACCCACCACATAACAAGGATTGAACTCTGAGGTGGTTATGGTGATTATTATTACTATTACTGTTTTTGTTGTTATAACTATTTCCCCATAATAGATGCTGTGATAATGTATCTTCTTGGAGCTCTTGATAATATAAAAAATTCTTTGCTACTTTTAATGAAGTAGATTTATCAGAATAACTTGGCTGACTGAGACAAATGGAGATTAAGATATGTGCATGTGGCGTGTGTGTGCATGCATGTGTGTGCGTGTTTGTGTGTGTAAGAGACAGACAGACAGATGGAGAAAGAGAGAGAGAGAGAGAGAGAGAGAGAGAGAGAGAGAGAGAGAGAGAGAGAACAGTTAATTAAATTGAATAAAATTATTCTTGGGACATTTTGTGGATTCTAAAAAGTCATCTTGGATTTGGACTCTCAGGATAGAAGCCTATCGTTTCTCCTTCCACATCCCTTCTCTGTTTCTCTAATTTCTCCCTCAAGCACAGAATATTAACTTGCTGAGCTGCACTATGCTGGTCTGGCCTGTCCCAGAGTCAATATCAGGCAGACACAGGCCAAGAATAAAGCAAATGCCAAATTTAACAAATAACTAATAAAAGCAAGTCATTAGAGATGGACAGACAATAAAATGAACGATTCATAATGTTTCCCCTTCTTCCTGTGTTACTTTCCAATTGGTTAATCTGCTTTATTTTTATGAGCCACAGCTTCAGCTCACGTGGAATGAGACCCGTGTGCACCAGTGTGATGTTTTAATGGTTAAAATAATTAAAAGGAAACATAGCTCCATTATCCTGACAAGCTTCTCAAAGGTGAACAGAGTTGAGTGCTGTTATGTAATTATCATCATAGGGAAACCAGACATAGGAAATTGTAAATCGTTCCCTAAGAAATGTCACTGTTATTTTTCCAGTGTATTTTTCTAGGATCACATTACTTCCATACCTACATGGCTCACGGGACCTTTGAAAAATGAAATTTGAGTATTCTATTGATAAAAAGATAACATTTAAAGGATTTTTGTAAAAGAAATATCTGATCCCCCAGAGTGCCTTCAGCAATCTTGTAAAAAATTTATCTGCTGAATTATTGCTGTAGTTTAATATTATTTCAGAAAATACCTCCCACAATCATTGAAGGATACTGGTCAATTAGCCACTCAGATATTTTGAGTATTCTTATTATCCTTCAGATATTTGCTAAATTTCTAACTTGCATTCATACTGAGCAAAAAAGCCATTGACAACTCTTGTATGCATGTGAAATCAATAAACTTGTTTGATTGATAGTTTGTTTGATTGCTGGGCAAATGTAGGCAAATTTAGGCACAAATCTAGTTCTAGTCTAGGCCTTGCCCCTTACAAAATCTGCACACTTGGTTTCCTTCTCAAGAGAATGGAGGATGTCAATTCAATTCTATTCAACAAATATTTATTAAAGTCTTCTATGTATAAAGTACTGGGTGCTATTTAGTCTGGATCTGTGCTTTCCTTCATGTAGGGAGCTCCTAATGAGGAAACTCTACCAATGCAGGTTGGTGACTCTTCTGCAGCTTGTCTCACTGAGTTGCCTTGGGCAATAAGAGGTTTATGGGGCTTGAAAAAGGTCATACAGACAGTATTTGTGAAAGATGAGATTTGAACCCTGGTCTTCCTAAATTCAAGGCAAGATCTCCATTCACTGTACAATGTTGTCTCTTGCTAGCACTGTGGATATAAAGACCCAAGCAAGACTCTGTGCCCTCAATTAGCTTATATTCTGTTTACCACATAGCACATGTATGATGATAAATAATTGCAAAATTATTTTTTTAATTTATTTTCTTTTTAATTTATGGAATAAACCAAGCATTTCTATAACATAGTAAAATTTAAAAAAAGATGATTGCACATGAAACTGCAAATCTATCATGGACAACTTACTGTTCTTTTAAAATATATAATAAAGTTTTCATGCAATTTTTTCCTTTTATTTTTCTTTTTTTCTCTCCCCCCCACCCTAGAAACACCTACCCTAGACACAAATAGGTATATATGTAAAATTATTCTATACATACATATTTATCAGTTCTTTCTCTGGAAGCAGCATCTTTCTTCATATGTCCTTTATAGTTAATATGGGTATTCATAATAGTCAAAATGACTTATTTGCTCAAAGTCATGCTTAAAACAATATTGCTGTTACTGCATGCAATATTCTCTTGGTTGTGCTCACTTCACTCTTCATTATTTCATGCAAGTCTATCCATGTTTTTCTAAGATCACTGAGCTCATCATTGCTTATAGCACAGTATTACTCCATCACAATCATATATCACCACTTGTTCAGCCATTCCCCAAGTGATGGGCTTCCCTGCAATTTCCAGTTCTTTGCCACCACAAAGAGAGCTGCTATAAACGTTATAAAATTTCAAGGAAGAGAGAATGGAAAGGCCTCATGGGATGATCCACCTGAGCCATTCCTTGAAGGAAGCTAGAAATTCTATAAGGCAGAGGATTAAAAGGAAGTGCATTCCAGGCCTGGAGTTCTACTGATGCTGAGGAGGGGGGCTTTCACTACACCATTCTCTTCCAGCTCTATCATTCCATGCTCTATAGTCAAGGTCCTTTTCAACACTGACATTCTCTTTTTAGTTTCCAGGTCTCTTTCAGCTCTAACATAACATTCCAAGTTCTTTATTGAACAGGCTTTTATAAGTGAAAACTACAAACACTTTTATAGAAAGATACGTTTCAAACCATAGTAAATGGCCACTTAAAGGATCTGGAAGATTTGAATAGGCAGGGTTTTGGGAATATTCCATAAGTAGGGAACAGCATGAGCAAGACATTGAGTCAGAAATCTAATGAGGTTGAGTTTCATTAAGAAAGAACCAGTGCCTTCTTACGTAAAATGAGAAGCTTGCATTGGTTTATGTATAAGGACCATTTTAGCTCAAGCACTGTAGGAGTCTATGAATTGTGTGACCTTAGGCAGCTCATTTCTCTAAATATCAGTTGCATCCTATAGAAAGGGAAGGTTGTACCAGCCAATTATAAGATTCTTTCAGACTCTGCTCTTCTATGATTCTTTGTTTGTGGAATATACAGCTATTCCCAGGGAGAGTGCCTGGGATACAAGTTTGCATATGCTGAAATTGACATTCTTTGCTTGAAAAGATCATCCAAATGCATGATATTTTTATTGAAAATATCACACTGCCTTCTGTTTCACCCTTTGGGTTATTAACTGGTGAGCAGATGCCCCGACTAGGTCTCTTCCTAGCTATACAAGTCAGGAAATGCTAACAAAATGAAACAAAATACCATGAGAAGAAATAGTTCCCCTAGTATTTCCAAAGCTCAGCAGAAAGAGCATTTGTGAAACTCTTGGAATTTCAATGAATTCTGAGTTTTGTTATGATATTAAAGGCCAATTACATGGCTCTAAAGATAAAACAAAATAATTTTGGAGATAATAAAAACATCTGAGTTTTCTTAGACAAGTTAGTCTTTTTTTCTTGCCTAAGGCACAATTACACTCTTACAGATTCAGAAACCACCTTTTTTCTGTTTCCAGATCCTTACTTAGGTAAATTTAAATTCTGTATGTCCACAAGTTTCAGAAAGATTCTATGTATTTTATTTTGTGTTTTTAAAAACATCATTTTGAGAAAGAATCCATAGGTTTCACTAGACAACTATGTCACCCCAAAGGTTAAGAGTCCCTGCTATAAAGAGTCTTAGGTGGCAAATATTAGAGGCTGGAAAAAGGGCACTGTCCTCATCAGTAACAGGGAAGTTAGCAGGAGGTTTGGGGGAAAGATAATTTGTTGGCTTTTTTCCATGTTCAGTTTCATATGTCTATAGGAGACCTAGAGGTTTTATAGTTCATGAATCCTTAACTGACAAGTTATCACTTGTCCTTTCTTGTTGACCTTTAGTAAGAGAAAGCTTACTACTTCCTAAGATATCCCATTCCACTTTTGTATTGCTCCCATTTTTAGGAATTCTTCCTTGTATTAAGCTGAAGTCTGCTTATAGTTTTGCCGTCTAGGTCCAAGTAGAACAAGCCAGCACTTGAATACAACTATCAGACTATCATGTCCCCTTCTATCTTTTCTCTACTACAGTGGAGCAGCTTTCCTTTCTTCATAGACTTCTTGGATATTTTTGCCCCTCTATATACAGTATTACTGCAATTTCAGTGTTCAAAAAAAACCCAAAACTTCTCAAGCTCTAAATGTCATAGAACCATCAAACCTCAGGGTCAGAAAATACTTCAGAGGGCACATTTGAAACACAAATCTCTTCTATTACATTTGTGATCAACAAGCCTCTGCCCGAAGACCTCTATAATGAGGAACTCATGTCCCAAGGGAAACCATTCCACTTTTGGACAACTCTAAACATTGAGAAGTTTTTTTTCCCCTCATATTAGGCTAGAATCTCTCTGAAACATCTAATTACAAGATAAGAGGTTAGTAAGAGAGGGAAGAAGAAGGTGGGTGTGATTGTCAAGGTGTTAAAAAGGTGACAAGGCTCTAACTAGGTAAGAAGAGAGTGACAGCTTCGGAACTGAAGACTCCTACAAGGCTTGCTTTAGCAGTTCCCCAAGGGAACTAATAGCAAAAAATAGTTAAAAATAATAATTTACTTTCATCTACCATAGAGAGTAGGAGGGATTATTCTATCATGCATATAGAGTGTGCAAAGTTCCTATTTCTGCCATGGTCCGGCTACGGTTATCTATGCTCAAAGTTCAAGCTAGCTTCCCTATTAGAAAACAGGGTGCAGTGGTTAGCAGAAGGATGCCTCTCTACCCTCCAGGTAACTGGGGAGCATGTAGAGTTCCTTTAAAAAATAGAGGAAAGGTTTTCTCAGTGCAAACAACAAAAACTTTAAAAAGACCCAACAATATAGAAGGGAGTCTTGACCTGGCATATCTGGAGACTAGAGTATGACACAGAAGAAAAATGGGAAAAGAACTACTGAACTTTTAGAGTTAAGAACCTGAAGACTAAGGGGGCGGAGCCAAGATGGCCGCATGAAAACAGCGTCTTGCCGGAGCTCTCTCACAAGTTCTGTTAGATTCCTATAAAAAAGTGAATCTGAGCAGATTTGAGAGAGTTAGAAATTGCGAGCACTCTGACTGGGGCAAATTTCCCAGCCAGGAGAATCTGAAAGGCTAAAGGAACGATTCTGTAGGCTAGGAAACCGCTCAGCCTGCGGAGCTGCCCCAGACGGGACCAAAGCAGAAGCGGCTGGCCGGGAAAACCCATGTGGGAGACAGGCTGGGAGAAAGCCTGAAACCAGCGCAGATCCCCAGGCCTCCCAACACAGGACAGCACTCTGTGGAAGCGACGAGAGGCAGTGCAACGCCACCGATGGTGAGATACCAGCCCCTGAGGCTTGCAGCCCAAAGGTTTCAAACGCTTCTTGAGCCTCCGGGAGACATAATGGCCAGGTAAACGGCTCTAATCCCCCCCCTCCCCACCCAGAGAATTCCCCAGGGAAAAAAAAAAAAGAACGCTAGAACAGAGGA
>JAQQSZ010004967.1:0-13997 GCA_028646595.1 Phalanger gymnotis
TTCTAAGTCCTTTTTGAGTTCTTCCATGGCCTGAGACCAGTTCATGTTTTCCCTGGAGGTTTTTGTTGTAGGCTCTATGACTTTGTTAACTTCATCTGACTGTATGTTTTGGGCTTCTTTGTCACCAAAGAAGGATTCCAGAGTCTGAGACTGAATCTGGGTGTTTTTTCGATGCCTGGCCATATTCCCCTCCAACTTAATTAACCTTTGAATTTTTCAATGGGGTGTGGCTGCTTGTAGACTAAAGAGTTCTATGTTCCATGCTTGGGTGGATGCGCTGCCTCACCAGCACTCCTCCTTCCCCAAGAGCCCCCTACCCAGACTGGGCTTAAATCTTCAGCAGGCTCCTCACTCCTGCTCTGATCAGCCACTTAATTCCTCCCACCAGGTGGGCCTGGGGCCAGCAGCAAGTGCAGCCTAGTTCTAAAGCTGCCCCACCTCTGCAGCCCCAGGGGCAAGTGGCTGGAACCGCAAACTCGGTCATGCAGCTTTTCCCACTAACCTTCTCTGATGTCTTTGCTAATTGTGGGTTGAGAGGTCTGTTACATGCCACAGCTCAGTATTTCAGGATGCCAGGGCACTTTCCGCTCGTGCGCGCTGGGCTCATCTCCACTCCCCTCAGCTGGGGGCTGGGAGGTCCGTGTGGGACAGACCTTACCCAGAGACCATCCAGGGTGTCCTGGGCTGGCGCCCTGCTTCCCTCTGCCACTTTGTGGGTTTTGCAGCTCTAGAATTGGTTCAGAGCCATTGTTTTATAGGTTTTTGGAGGGACTTGGTGGGGAGCTCACGCCAGTCACTACTTCTCAGTCGCCATCTTGGCTCCGCCCCCCAAGATGGGCAAATCTTTTCATCTTTTAAAAAATTTAACAATCATTAATTTTCTCCTCTACTTCCATCCTCATTGTGAGGTGTAATGGTAACCAGGGAAGGACTTTTTTTTGTTATTCTTCTTTTTTGAGTGCTAAAGCTATCAAATGCCTTTAATGAGTCTCACTTTTGTTAGAATGAGGCAGGTAAAGTGGACTTCTTTTTGTTTTGGAATGTTTCTCAGCACTAAGGCAATGGGGTGTCATTGATTGGAAACAATACATGTACTAGTGATTGAGAACTTTCTCACACCCTGGTGCTAGTGATTGAAGAACTAACTTACCACATCCTAAATAGTAGGCTCCCAGTCCTCAGGGTCCTGAACGGGGTATATGTACTGGAAGGTTAGCATTTGGCTTTTGGGGGTGCACTCATTGGAAGAGTGTTGGTGACGAAAATCTGGGCAAGCCATTGAAGCAGCCCCTCTGGCTTTGAAAACCCAGATGTTAGTGCTTCTCTTGTTGGTATCTATGTATTGTGATTTTGATCAGACAGATATCTATCTGTTGAGCTATTTATAATGTATGCTTGTGATTTCTGTATTTGCTCTGAAGTTCAGGGTGCTGACTTTTTCCCTTGAAATAAGTGAATGATATATGTATGTTTAAACAAAGTAAGATTGTTAACCCATTAAAGTCGCTTTCCTTAGAAAAGCAGATCAAAGAACCTGTGTCAGCAGACCTTCTGTGTGCTGGTGTTATTGGTCTTACACAGCCACAGTAGCTGCTAGCGACATTGTTGTTACATGGGAGGAAAAAAGTAAAAACAGAACACGACAAAAATACAAATATGCCTATTCAAACAAACTTGCCCATTGCCCAAGTTTAAAAAATGCCTTATAATGCCTCTTAGATCCATCACCCATCTATCAGGAGGTGGGCAACGTGGTTCATCATCAGACTTGTGGAATCACAGTTGGTCATTTCATTGATCAGAGTTCTTAAGTCTTTCCAAAGTATCTGTCTTTACAATACTGTTGTTATTATATACATTGTTCTTCTGGTTCTGATCCCTTCACTCTGTATCATTTTGTATAAAACTTCTCAGCTTTCTTTGAACACATTTCTTGTTTCTTATGACATAGTGTTATTCTATTACATTCATATACCAGAATATGTTCTGTCATTCTCCAATTGATAGGTACCCCCTTAATTTCCAGTTCTTTGGAACCACAAAAAAAGCCGTTACAGCTATTTTCATACCTATTAGTCTTTTGGTATTTGGATTCATGGCATCCTGTGAAGCTGATCTGTGCAATTTACTTATACAACATGGCACTTAATTTTCTTATTTTTTTTCTCTTTTTTCATTAAAAAAATTGTAAATACGATTCCCAGTTATGGTGATCATATCTGCAACAATAAAATATGAGTTTTACATTTGGTTCCCATAAGTTCACCACTCAAGGTGATTTTCTAGTAATTCACCTTTATGAAAAGATTTCATTGGTTAATACTTCAGAGACTGAGCTATTCATTAATTGTTTCTTTTCCTATTACTTCTCATTAACTGGGTTAGCTGATGATATACCAAATATAATGAAGATTAGGAACCTCACTAGTTTTATAACTGCATTAAGTAGACATTTTGAGTCATCCTTAGAAATAACAATAAAGTAAAATAAAGTATTTTTTTCCATTAATTAAGTTAATTAAAAAAACATGGTAGGTCCTTGTAAATGGAGACAAGTCAAGAGGTTATGTTTTAAATAGGATATTTTCAGTTTTATTTCTTTCTATTCCCTCTTGATAACTTAAGAGCTTTAATTAATTATTAACACCACTCTTTCTGAAATAAAGTTGTACACGTACAAAAAATATATTTTCTAGTCCATATTTATGGTGTAATATAACAACTATTTTGAACAACAAATTGCACTGACAAGAAAAAAAGAGAAAATCTATAGTTTATCCATTGTGAGAAAATATAAAGTACTGTCTTATGTCCTCTAATCTTTTTAAACTTTGACTTTTAGTAAATAACATGTAAGACTTTATTACTTGTTTCATGTTAAATCATTTCTCAAAACTCAAAGTGTTAAAATTGTAGTATTCATTTATTCATCTACATATTTATTCATTTCTTTAGTTATATATTTATAACAGTATTATTTTTTATGAGAATTGGCTGGTCAGGGGCAGAGAAGTGTGTAATAAGTCAAATTTTGCTTACCAAAAGAGAGTTTTCAGATTGTCTCTTCGAGACTTTTTCACCTGTCATCTCATACAGTCTTCAAAACAATATTGAAGTTTGACAACATGGAGAATATTTTTCCCATTTTATAAATAATATCCAAAGAGGTTGTGACTTATTTGACATTTCATAAATCTGCTAACTTCCATCTTAGTGCTCTAGGCTGTTACTAATTATTTGATAGTAGTAACACGCTTTACAAAACTTCTTTCTTAAGTATAACCTTAGCTATGTAGCTTGTCTCATTCAGAGAGTCTAGATAGAAGGTAAGAAGTGGCCAAGCATGTATGAGTATGTATATTTGCATGTTTTAATCCTTTTAAACCATGGGATACATAGATAAGTAAAACTGGGGCATTGGGATCTTTTTTCTTACAGGGATAGGTTGTTAAAATAAACCTCCCAGTGAAAGCAGACGAATGCAGAACTCTGCCCGATGGGGGCTTGGCTTGAGACCTCTGGAGTCCAGAGAGGAGACTTTTGCCTCTCTCTGCCCATCTGTCACATGTCCAGCCCCACAGCTCTCTCTTGAGTCTTTCCCTCACCCCGGTATGTCCTTGAACTATATGTGGGCCCCTTCCCTCCAGAGCTGCATGTTTCCCTTCCTGTCTCCTCCCATCCCTCCCTTCCCCACCTTCCAGGTAAAGTGATATTACATAAAATCACTTTATGTAGAGATCTGTGGAATGATCCCCTTGCATAAAATGAGAACTGTCTGTAACACTGAGACTCCTACATATAGGTGATTTTTCATATTGCAGAATCTCCTTCATAGATTTTGAAGAGAGGAGATATTGGAAATGTGTAATGGGGAGGTAAGGTTAGATTATGCTCTCCAAATACAGCCTAAATACTCCATACATCCAAGTATATTTCTTTCTTTAGGTAAACCTGTACCACTACACCCTGAGGCCACTAGTCCTTACCATCTTTCTTGTCGTTGTGGCCAACAGAACCTTAAATATTTTAATCTGACCGCCTAATTCACCAAAATACCCCCTCGACTCTTCCAACTGTGATGCAACTAAAATCTTGTATATGTGTTATATTCCCCAGTTAGAATATGAACTTCTTGGGAGTTCACTTTTTAATCTGTTTCCCCAGCAATCAATACAATATCTGACATATTTTCAATTCATTTATTCATTCATTTTTTAATTATGCACAAACTATAAGTGTGTGCTTAAGAATGTTTTTAAAACATAGCTGAAGACCTAGGTGATGATCTCTGGAAAGGAGAGGTTCTCATAAAAACATAAACTCAATTGATTAGGCCCAATCCCTTCCATGTATAAATTCCATTTAAAATAAAAGCCAGGTAGTTTGGAAAACCCTGCACTTTAATGCTTCCAAAGACCCATGATCGCAACAGTGTAGATGTTTAATGGGGCAGATCACAACTCATCCATGACTTCTCATCCTGTGGGATCATCTCCATGTCTCTGCATGACTCTTCCACTAAAGATCAACATAATGTACTGGCAGCCTTCTTTTAGAGACATTAATATTTCATGAGAAACACTTGCTTTTGCTACTTTACAAATCTACTGTATTTTCCCAATTGTGCATTTCCTGAAAACAGCTTTTAGAGTAAAATACTTTTGCAAACTAGTCATTCCTGGTGATATGCTGCAACTACATATAACCATTATGAAGTGTTCTATTGTCTTTAGGGGCACTTGCTGCTTTGAATCTTTGGAGATTGTGGTTTTTCATGATATGAAGCCAAATGGTATCAAAAATATTGCTATTTGCTATGAGAGAGAGGAGCCAGGGCCAGACACAGAGAGAAAAAGAAAAAGAAGTGTACACATACACACACATATGCATATGCATACACTCATGTGTACGGGGAGAGAGAGAGAGAGAGAGAGAGAGAGAGAGAGAGAGAGAGAGAGAGAGAGAGAGAGAGAAACTCTCAGGATTTAGCAGAAAAAAGCACAATCATCCAAATGTAATCTTGCTAAATTTCTTCCTCCTATTTAAATCTGGCTTCAGAATCTAATCATTTCTAAGGTCTTTCCAAGATTTTACATAATCCTAACTCAATGAAAAGACCTTCAAACTGTTTGTGATTATCTAGAAAATAGGTCTTCTTCATATGTTGGGATTTTTCTTTGGGAATTGTTAGCTGATCTTTTTTGAGGGGCCATGGATGCCACTGAGAGGACTCTGAAGTATTCTGGGGCTTGATCCAGTCATCACAATTTTATCCCTTAGTTGGCACATCGAGAGACCATCTATAGGGCATTACTTTTATTTTTTTTTTTGATGCTGATTCTGCTCTGGACATCATCCAAGACACTTAACTTATTTATGAGTAAATAATACTTTAAACTACCTCCCACAATGAAATAAGGTAAATGTAGTCAACCTAACCAAAAATAAACATTTTTACCCTCAGAGAATCACAATCATGACTTTAACATTTTTAGCATTAGCACTTTTTAGAAGAATACCTCTCTCTGTTTTATACCTTGCTTGATGTAGATAATCAGAGGTCACAACAAAATTATCTCTTTGACTGCATCTGTTAATAAATCATACAAAACATAAGAGGAACCTAATTAGAGGACAATCTTTGAGGTTGTATTTTGCTCTACCGAGTCAGATGCCTTTTCTGAATCAACAATCAACAGAGTAGAATCTTCTATTCTCTACACATTTCAGAGAAATTAACTGGAAAGAAATGGTTTGCAATAGAAAATTGTTTATAAAAAATGGATTTTTCTCCTCATATTTTTCGTCAAAGATGTTCTTGATTTGTTTGCAAATCATTCTCATAAAGATTTTATGGAGGGAAAAAGTATGCATATGTACCAGTAATGTACTATTTCATAAAAATTCCTCTTTGTGGGGGAATAATGTCATGCATGGCTTTTGCCGTTTAGAAGTAACATTCTTCCTCCTAAACTTCATCTCTTACTTTCCCTGGGTTGCTTCAACACTTAGTACAAATCTCATCTTCTTTAGGGAGCCAGTTCTGTTTCTACCTCCACCCCTACTCATGAGTTCCATCCCCTCTGAGATGAACTTTAATCAACTCTCTATATAACTTAAATCTTCCTACTTATTTAGATCTTGATTCCGCATTAGAATGTGAGGTCTTGAAGCAAGTAAGGCAATTAACATGGAGTAATATCTAATAACAATGCTAATTTATGAGGAAATAATACTTTAAACTACCTCCCACAATGAAATAAGGTAAATGTAGTCAACCAAACCAAAATAAACATTCTTTATCCTCAGAGAATCACAATCATCAGTTTAACATTTTTAACATTAGCACTTTTATTTTTAGGATTTTTTATTTATAAAATACATTAAAGGAAAATGGATAAATTATGTGGCATGGTGTTTAATAGGAGATTTGCGGTTGCTTGCTGGGTATATCAACCCATCAAAGACTAGATGTGGATGCTAAAATCCCCCATATCCTGGACCTTTCATTCTTGATCCTAAAGCCTGCCTCACAAACCAAATGAGAACTCTGCCAGTTGTGACAGTGGCCATCACTCTCCAGGTGGTAATTGGGTTTCAACAATTGTTACTTCAGTAATGTAACTACATACAATTGTGTGATGGCTTGGACCCCTTTCCTTCAGCTTTGGTAACCACTATGCTCTAAGGGACACCTAAAGCCAATGGCTAGCATTTATATAATATTTTAAAATTCAGTTCCATTCAACCCAATTCGACAAACATTTATTAAACTTCTATTATGTGCTGGGAAGGTCTGTACTAGATGCCAGGGATAAATACGAAATGGTTACTGACTTCTAGGGGCCTACAGTCAAGGAAAGGGTGGGGAAAAAGGAAACAACATATATGCAGATAAGTGAATACACAATAAACAAATAACCACTAAAAATTTGGGAGTGGAAAGAGTACCTTCAACTGAGAGTAGCAGAGAAAATCTTCCTATGGGAAGAAGATTTGATCTGTGTACTGAAAGAAGATATGGATTTCAAGGTTCTGGGCGGGGGGGAGTATTTCAGGAGGGTGTTCTAGGCATGGAGCAAAATCTTTGTAAAGATATGGAAGAATGGAGATAGAATTGGTTTCTGGAAGTAAGGCGCAGGAACAGATTAGTTTCATTATCTCACTGGAAGCTCACACCAAGTCTATGAGGAAAGACACTGTAGCTACTATAATCCCAATTTCGCAGTTGAGAAAATGGGAAAATGTGCAAGGAGGTTGCCCACTTGCCAGTATCCCAAACCACTTATCGGAGGTAG
The DNA here is from genome assembly GCA_028646595.1 of Phalanger gymnotis. NCBI lineage: Eukaryota > Metazoa > Chordata > Mammalia > Diprotodontia > Phalangeridae > Phalanger > Phalanger gymnotis. Next base: position 7,299 of record JAQQSZ010004967.1, read on the forward strand.
ATTTGAACCCTGGATTTCCAGATTCCCAAGTCCAGCATTCAGTCTACAACAACTTCCTCCTCTTGTAGACATTATGCAGCACTTCCTGTGAAATCATCTAAATCCTGTGTAGGAAGCCCACACAGTCCTACTATTATGTTTGAGACAGAGCTCTGGGACCCCAAGCAAGCTCTGGGGTTTGAAAGCACACATGTGAAAGTGTTTAGAACTGCTGGCTTACACTGACAGGAGGAAGAACATGAATCACTAAAGCATTTGCCTGCCAGACACTCAAAGGCATCATGACCACATTGGTGTGTCTGGCCAACCCCATTATTTGCTTAAATTTCACTCTAGCTAAGCAGAGTCAAAAAGAAAAAGAAACTTGGTACTGAGAGGGTGTAAGTGATTTCCCCCCAAAACACGTTTTATCTTTGTAATACTGCATTTGTCAGTGACTAAAAAAAGTCACTACATATTTCATATTTAGGAACTAATATACTCATAGTGAATTACAAATGGACTCCATGTAGCAAATAGACTCATCAAGGTTAGTTTCTCTTTTATTTCGGCCAACTTAAATAATTTAACTGCCTTGCTTTAACAACCTGAATGAATACTTCTTCATCAAGGACAATGGCTACACACTGCCCTGTTCGAATGATTTACTTTCATGCAATCTTTTATTTATTCCTAAAATGTTCATGTAATAGCTATTATATAGAACACAGTATGCCATTTACTAGGGTGATATTAAAAGATTAATAGAACCTAATCCCTGATTTCAAATTTACAATCTGGTAAATTTGATAAAGATTATCTATTTACATATAATAAAAATTAAAATATATAACTAACATTTTATAGTGCTTTAATTTTTTAAAAAACTATACATACAGATGTAATCTCATTCGATTTGATCTGTATGACACTATAAAGTAGATATTACTAATATTCTGTTTTATAATTGAGATTTTTTATTTTTAGTTTACAACACTCAGTTTCATATGATTTTGAGTTACAGATTTTCGTCCCCCTGCCTGATATATCTTCTGGAATCCAATATATCTTCTACCTATAACTTTGCATTAAATTTATTTACACAATAGTCAAGTTATAAAGAAGAATTATGACCAATGGAATCTATCATGAAAAAGAAGAAAAAAAATCACAAAAACAAAAACGAATGAGAAAAAAAAAACAAAAGAAAAAACAAGAGCAAATAGTTTGCCTCAATCTGCATTCACACTCCATAGTTCCTTCTCTGGATGTATATAGCTCTCTCCATCATGAATCTTTTGGAGTTGTCCTTAAACCTTGTATTACTGAGAAGAGCCAAGGCTATCAAGGTTAGTCATCACAGAATCAATGTATCTGTGGTTGTGAACAATGTTCTCCTAGCTCTCCTCCACTTACTCAGCATCATATCTTGTAGGTTTTCCAGGGTATTATGAAGTCCATATCTTCCCCATTTGTTATAGGTCAATAGTATTCCATTGTATTCATGTACAGAAATCGTTCAGTCACTCCCCAATTGATGGGCATTCTCTTTATTTCCAGTTCTTTGCTACCACAAAAAGAGCCACTAAAAATATTTTTGCATGTATGGGTCCTTTTCCCACTTGTGTGATCTCTTTGGGATTCAGCCCTAGAAGTTGTATTGCTGGGTCACAGGGTATGCACAATTTTACAGCCCTTTGGGCATAGTTCCAAATTGCTTTCCAGAACGGCTGGATCAGTTCACAACTCCACCAGCAATGTAACAGTGTTCCAATTTTCCTACATCCTCTCCAGAATTTATCATTTTCCTGTTTTGTCATGTTAGCCAATCTGACAGGAGAGATGTGGTACCTAAGAATTGTTTAGATTTGCATTTCTCTAATCAATAGTGATCTAAAGCACTTTTACATATGCTTATAGATATCTTTCATTTCTTCCTCTGAAAACTACCTGTTCATATCTTTTGACTATTTCTCAATTGGGGAGTGACTTGTATTTCTATAAAATTTGGCTCAGTTCCCTGTATATTTTAGAGATAAAGCCTTTATCAGAGACAGTGGTTGTAAAGATTTTCTCCCAATTTTCTGCTTCCCTCCTAATATTTGTTGCATTGGCTTTTTTATGCAAAAACTTATTGATTTAACATAATTGAAATTATCCATTTTGCATTTTGTAATATTTTCTCTCTTGTTCTGTCATGAATTCTTTCCTTTCCCATAAAACTGATAGGTAAAGTATTCCTTGCTCTCCCAAATTGCTTATAGTATCAGCCTTTATTCCTAAATCATGAACCCATAATGACTTTATTTTGGTACATGGTGTATTATTGGTCTGTACCCAGTTTCTGCCCTACCATTTTCCAATTTTCCCAGCAGTTTTTGTGAAATAGTGAATTCTTAGCCCAGAAGCTGGCCTCTTTGGGTTTATCAAAGAGTAGATTGCTATAGTCGTTGACTAGTGTGTCTTGTGTACCTAACTTATTCCACTGATCCACAACTCTGTTTCTTAGCCAGTACCAGGTAGTTTTGATGACTGCTGCTTCAAAGTACATTTTAATATCTGATATGACTAGGCCACCTTCCCTAGCATTTCTTTTCATTAATTTCCTAGATATTCTTGACCTCTGGTTCTTCCAGATGAATTTTGTTATTATTTTGTCCAGCTCTGTAAAATAATTTTTGGTAGTTAGATTAGTATGGTGCTGAATAAGTAAGTTAGTCTAGGTAAAATTGCCATTTTTATTATATTAGCTCAGCCTAACCACAAGCAACTGATGTTTTTCCATTTGTTTAGATATGACTTTGTGTGAAAATTGTTTCATAATTATGTTCATATAGGCCCTGGATTTGTCTTGGCAGGTAGACTCCTAAATATTTTATAATGTCTACAGTGGCTTTAAATGGAATTTCACTTTCTATCTCTTGCTGTTGATCTTTGCTAGTAATGTATAGGAATTTTGAGGATTTAGTGGGTTTATTTTATATCCTTCAACTTTGCTAAAGTTGTTTATTATTTCAAGTAGTTTTTTCACTTGATTCTCTAGTATTCTGTAAGTGAATCATCATATTGTCTTGCAAAAAGTAACAGTTTCATTTCTTCTTTGCCTACTCTAATTCCTTCAATTTCTTTTTCTTCTCATTGCAATAGCTAACATTTCTAGTACCAAATTAAATAAAAGGGTGTTAATGGACATCCTTGTTTCACCCCTGATCTTATTGGGAATGCATCTAACTTATCCCCATTACAAATAATGCTTGTTGATGGTTCTAGTTAGATGCTATTTATAATTGTAAGGAAGGCTCCATTTATTCCTATGCTTTCTTGCATTTTTAATAAGAATGGGTATTGTATTTTGTCACAGGATTTTTCTGCATCTATTGAGATGATCATATGGTTTCTGCTAGTTTAGTTCTTTTTTAAATTAAGATTTTTTTTTTAGTTTACAACACTCAGTTCTGAATGATTTCTAGTTCCAGATTTTCTTCCTCCCCTGCTCCCCTCCCTCCCCAAGACAGCATCGAACCAGAAATATCTTCCACATATAAGTTCATATTGGACTTACTTACACATAGTCAAGTTGTAAAGAAACTAGTTTTGTTCTTGATATGATCAATTATGTTGACAGTTTTACTAATATTGAACTAGCATTTCATTCCTGGAATAAATCCTACCTGCACGTAGTGTATTATTCTCCTGAGAAGTTGCTGCAGTCTTTTTGCTAATGTTTTATTTAAAATTTTTGCATCACTATTTATTACGAAAATTGGTGTATAAATTTCTTTCTCTGTTTTGACTCTTCTTGGCTTAGGTATTAGTACCATATTTGTGTCATAAAAAGAATATGGTAGGACTCCACCTATTTTTCCAAATAGTCTATAAAGTATAGGAATTAATTGTTCTTTAAATGTTTGATACAATTCACATGTAAAACCATCTGACCCTGGAGATTTTTTTCCTAGGGAGATCATTGATGACCTGCTTAATTTCTTTTTCTTAGATGGTAGTTATTTAGGTATTTTATTTCCTCTTCTGTTAACTGGGGCAGTTTATATTTTTGTAAATATTCATCTATTGCCCTAAGGTTGTCAAATTTATGGGCATACAATTGGGCAAAATAATTCCTAATTATTTTTTTTAATTTCTACTTCATTGGAGGTTAATACACCCTTTTAATTTTTGATACTGGTAATTTAGTTTTCTTTTATTTTTTTAATCCAATTGACCAAAGGTTTATCATTTTCATTGGTTTTACCATAAAACCAGCTCTTGGTTTTATTTATTAATTTAATAGTTTTCTTGATTTCAATTTTATTAATCTCTCTTTGATTTTCAGTATTTCTAATTTGTAATTTATTTGGGGATTTTCAATTTGTTCTTTTTCCAACTATTTCGGCTGCATGCCCAATTCATTGATCTCATTTTTCTCTATTTTATTCATGTAAGCATTTAGTGATACAGAACTTCCCCTAAGAACTGCTTTTGCTTCATCCCATAAGTTTTGGTATGTTGTCTCATTATTGTCATTCTCTTGAATGAAGTTATTAATTGTTTCTCTGATTTGTTCTTTGGCCCACTCATTCTTTAGAATTAGATTATTTAGTTTCCAATTAATTTTTAGTTTATTTTTCCATGGTTCCTTATTACAAATAATTCTTATTGCATCATGACCTGAAAAGGATGCATTGACTACTTCTGCCTTTCTGCACTGGGTTGTGAGGTTTTTATGCCCTTAGTACATGGTCAGTTTTTGACTCTGTGCTATGTACCACTGAGAAAAAAGTATAATCCTTTTCATCCCCATTCAGTTTTCTCCAGAGGTCTATCATATCTGCCTTTTCTAAAATTCTATCCACCTCCTTAACTTCTTTCTTGTTTATTTTGAGGTTAGATTTATCAAGTTCAGAGAGGAGGAGGTAGAGGTCCCCCACTATTGTAGTTTTGCTGTCTATTTCTTCCTGTAACTCCCTTTTCTTCTCCTGTAAGAATCTGCATGCTATAACACTTGGTGCATGCATGTTGAATAATGGTATTGCTTCACTGTTTATGGTGCCTTTTAGCAGGATATGGTTTTCTTCCTTACCTCTTTTAATTAGATCTATCTTTGCTATTCCTTTGTGGGAGAATAGGATTGCTACTTGTGCTTTTTTTTTATTTTAGCTGAAACACAATATATTCTACTCCAGCCTTTTATCTTTACCCTGTATGTATCCTGCTGTTTCATATGTGTTTCTTGTCAACAGCATATTGTAGGGTTATGGTTTTTAATCCACTCTGCTATCCTTTTCTGTTTTATGGGAGAGTTCAACTCATTCACATTCACAGTTATGATTGCTGTCTGTGTCTTTTTCTGCATCCTATTTCCTCCCATTCATGCTTTTATTTTTCCCCATTTCCCTTCCACTCCTCAACAGTTTTGCTTTTGACCACCACCTTCCTCAGTTTACCTTCCCTCTTGATTCCCCTCCCTTATCTTACCTTTTTCCCCTTGCTACTTCTTCCCTCCTTTCTGACCACCCCCCCTCCTTTTTCTTTCCCCTTTCCCCTCCTAGTGCCTGTAGGACAAGTTTGATTTCTATACCTTTCAGGGTATGTTATTCCCTTCTTGAACCAAATCTGATGAGAGTAAAGCTCAAATACTGATCTTATTCCTCCCTTCTTTCCCTCTACTATAATATATTTTTGAGCCTTTTCTTGTGATGTAATTTACCCTTTTCTACTACCTCCTTACCTCTTCTCCCAGAACCATCCCTTTATATCTCTTAATTATGTTTTTATCATTATGTCAGGTATTTTATGCTGCTACCCATAGTCTATGTATATCCCTTTCAATTGTCACAATAACTGTACTATTCTCAAAATTGATATATGTATAAAACATATATAAAACAAAATAATCCCATATAGGGATGTAACTAATTTGCCTTATTGATTAACTAGGGTTTTTTCCTGTTTACCTTTTTATGCCTCTCTTGAATTTTGTATTTGAAGATCCACTTTTCCATTGAGCTCTGGCCTTTTCATCAGGATTAATATTCATTTTACAAATGTGGAATCTACAGCTGACAGAAATTAAGTGACTTGCCAAGGACCACAATGCTAGTATCCTAGGCAAGTGGAATTTCAACTCAGATTTTCATGATTCCAAGGCCACCACTCTATTGAAGAGATGGAGATAGAGGAGGAGGAGGAGACAGAAGGGAAGATGAAAATGAAGAAGAAGAAGAAGAAGAAGAAGAAGAAGAAGAAGAAGAAGAAGAAGGAGATGATGATGATGATGATGATGATGATGATTACTTGAATAAGAAGAGGAACAAGGGGGGTGGAGCCAAGATGGCGGCTGGGAAGCAGTGACTGGCGTGAGCTCCCCACCAAATCCCTCCAAAAACCTATAAAACAATGGCTCTAAACCAATTCTAGAGCTGCAAAACCCACAAAGTGGCAGAGGGAAGCAGGGCCCCAGCCCAGGACACCCTGGATGGTCTCTGGGTAAGGTCTGTCCCACACGGACCTCCCAGCCCCCAGCCGAGGGGAGCGGAGCTGAGCCCAGCAAGCATGGCACGAGCAGACCAGACGCGGACCTACCAGACCAGGAGACGAGCGGAAAGTGCCCTGGTATCCTGAAATACTGAGCTGTGGCATGTACCAGACCTCTCAACCCACAAAGAGCAAAGACATCAGAGAAGGTTTGTGGGAAAAGCTGCGGGACTGAGTTTGCGGTTC
>JAQQSZ010004968.1:0-13997 GCA_028646595.1 Phalanger gymnotis
GGAGGAGGTAATCAAAAGCAAACACTTTTGAAAAGGGACAGGGTCAAGGTAGAAAACTGGATAAAGTGGGATAGGATAGGAAGGAGCAAAATCTAGTTAGTCTTGCACAACATGAGTATTGTGGAAGGGTTTTGCATAATGATACATGTGTGGCCTATGTTGAATTGCTTGCCTTCTTAGGAAGGGTGGGTGCAGAGGAAAAGAGGAGAATTTGAAACTCAAAGTTTTAAAAGAAGATGTTCAAAAAAAAAGTTTTTGCATGCAACTAGGAAATAAGATATACAGGCAATGTGGCATAAACATCTATCTTTCCCTACAATAAAGTAAGGGAAAAGGGGATGGGAGGGGGAGTGGGGTGACAGAAGGGAGGGCTGACTGGGGAATGGGGCAACCAGAATATATGCCATCTTGGAGTGGGCGGGAGGGCAGAAATAGGGAGAAAATTTGTAATTCAAACTCTTGTGAAAATTAATGTTGAAAACTAAAAATATTAAATAAATAAATGATGATTTAAACTCAAAAAAATAAACATCTTTCCGCATCTCAAAGCCAACTGAGATCAAATAAAGCACTGTGAAGTCCACATTGTACACTTACTCTTGATGCATGCTATAATTTAGTTCTAATTTGCTTCAAAAGCTGTAACTAGAAACTAAGATGGTCCTTGGGTATAGAACATGCATCAATGTTAATACCCCCAAGGAGATTCATTTTATATACAATAATATATACAATATAATAATATATTATATTATGTTTTATTATTTATTATTATATATTATATATAACATGTATATAATATAACATGTATATAATATAATATAATATAATATAATATAATATAATATAATATAATATAATATAATATAATATAATATAATATAATATAATATAAAACAGCCCAGTGGCTATTATTAAAAATGCAAAACAGTTTATGATAGCACCTGCAGCTTATGTTAAAGAAAGAAATGGTCCCTGTCCTAAAGGGAAGTAGGAATAACTACTCCTTTTCCTCTCTTCCCTAAGGTGCTTTATTAAGTAAACCATTACTTAGAACCATCAGGCAAGTTAACGGATCTTTTGAGAAAGCAGCATGGATCTTTCACTGGCAGGCCACCTAGTGCCAAATAGGAATTACACACTCTGAGGGCTATGATCTGACATGCTGAGCCAGCTGAAAGACACCAGAAACCATAATTTGATGAGTGGGTGAATTCAAGGAGATAATGAAGATAAATGCTAATATTGTGACCACATAGGCAATTATAAATATGGACACTGCTAGAGTACTAGTCTCTTCTTGCAAGTTAAGTGAACAGGGAGAACACCCGCTGGCACTTCTGTCCATCTTCAAAACAGTTTGATATAAATGCCAATCTAACCTCTCTCTAGTCAATAGCACTAGATAGCCTCTGGGTTCCCTCCCTTTAACACTAACACTGATTGAGATTGTGAACAACTGAAATGCTAGGTAGATTCTCTTTTGAAAACTGTTATTGTAAACTCCCCACCTTCTAAAAAAAAATACCTAGAGTTTCACTAATTCACATGAAAATTTCTCCCTCTCAGAAAGTCTGATAAAAAATTTTAAAAAGTACATTTCCCAGATTTCTTCGAACTAAACCTCCCAGGTACATGAAAATAGTAACTGATAACTGTTACAGAAAAAAGGGAAGAAGATAAGATGGAATGATAACTGAGTAGGTGGTGATAAATAGCTGACGGCTACTAAGGGTCGCTTTCAGTCTGATTCTAGGTATGACATGAAATGTGTGTGCGTGCGTGTGAGCGTGCACACACACACACACACACACACAACACACACACGCACAGAGTCTTCTCCCCTTACTGGGCTCTAGTTCATATTTTAAGATGGACTGGGTGAATTTTCTTCCATAACCAGTTTTAATAACAAGGCATCCAAAAGTATCTCTTACTCGCTTCCTTGGGTTCCTGATAGCAAAACCATCAAATTCACCTTCAAATCCAACAGCTTTCAATAGCTGACCTCAGGAGTGCTGTTCTCCTACCTCTTACTATCTCCCTACTTGTATCTAAATTAATCTCACAGAATGACGATGCCTTGTGTTTATGCAATAACTTTCTTCTTCAATCACTTAGTCTCTCTGAGCCTCAGTTTCCTTAACTATAAATGGGGACATATAGGTGTGCATGTATGCACATATATGTGTAGATACATGTGTGTAACATACATGGATAATAGCTGTAGACATGTGCATATACACATTCACCTAAAATTGTATGTACATATAAATATGACATCGACTTAATATGAGTATTGTACAAATGAAGTATGTAAATGGTATTTTGCTAAACTGCTCTGTGAGTGTAGAATAGTATTATTATTGTTGTTGTTGTTAAGAAACTAAAAGAGCTTTAATCCTCCAATACTCCCATAACAAGGTCACAAAATTAGCCAGAAATAAAAACAATAATGAGCTAATTTTTTATGGTTAACTTCACACTTTCTCTCATCCCACATATCTAATCAGTTGCCAAATCTTGCTTTTCTACCATTATAACATCTCTTTCATCTGACCCCTTCTCTCCACTCAAACAGCTACAATATTAGTTCAGACCTTTATCACATTCTCAACTGGATTACTGCAGCAGCCTCTTAATGAGTCTCCCTGCCTCAGGAGATCTTATCTCCCTACTGCAGGAGATCTTATACATCGCTGCTGAAACAGTTTTCCTTAAGCACTAACCTGACTATAAATTTCCCCTATCCAACCAACTCCAGTGGTTTCCTACTGGCTCTAGGAGAAACCTAGCCCCAGGTTTGGCATTCTATCCACTGTGCCCCACCTAACTGCCCCTAACACAGCATATCCAGACTGCTGGGATAACTTCTGGACATGACGTTTTAGTAAGGGCATTGATGAACTGGCCAGCATCTAAAGGAGGTCAATCCAGAACAATAAAAAGCCTTAGGGATTAGAGTTATTTTGTTTGGCCCTAAAGGGTAGGAGTAGAAGTAATGAAGACTAGAAGATACAAAGAGGTAGGAAGAAGCTTGAAGCCAGGAAAAAATGTTTAATTAGAGCTATCAAAAGTAGAATAAGCTGCTTCAGAATATAGTACCCTTGTCCTCTCGATGGGTCTTTAAGCAAATGACATGTTTCTACTTGTCATTCAGCCTTTGCTTTTGGTGTGACCACAGAGCAGATTCTATTAAGTCTTTTTCCAATATGGTTTAGACTAGATAGCCTCTAAAGAACTTTTCATCACCACAATGACTTGTAGAGACAGTACCTGGGTCCTAGTTCTGCTCTAATCTGTGTGATTTCGGGCATATCATTTAACTCTGGAAACCTCAGTTTCCTCATTTTTAAAGTGAAGAATTTTGGACTAGATGATCTCTGAATGCCCCTTTCCAGCTTTAAATATATGATGCAATAATTATGGGAAAAGTTAAATATCTTGCTGACCTAAGTAAAAAAGAAAAACACTTCAATCCTAAAGGATTGTGCTTGCCACTCAGGTTGACTGGGACTGAATGGTTAAAATGAAAAAATCTGGCATATATTAGAGATTACTGTAAAACAAAAACAAAAACTAAACAAATACCACCCCCACTCTAATCTTTAAGGTCAGACGCACAAATGTCTGTAGGAAGTGACCTAATGTGCCTTTCATGGTTCACAGATGAGGATGTTGCAATGCTAGTCTAGAGACTGTTCTTCAGGCAAGAAGGAAGATGACTGGATCATGGGAATAAGTCCTGCCAGAATCTTAGTGCTCATTGTTTAGACGAAATTAAAATGATTTCATCTCTGAAGAGGGCCTCTGAATAAGTAGCTGGTGATTTGTGTATTAGTGCACTGCCTTTACAAATCATTCAGGTTAAAACAAGGGTTACGAAGACTGAAGACAAGCCAGAAGTACAGAACATTTCCATTACTACTTAAACTTTTAAAATCTGAATGCCAGATAAAAGATCTACCATAAGAATGCTTCCTTTATGACTCTCATCCTATCCAATTTTGGGGTGACCTGGAAAAACAACGAAGTGATGGCTCATTTTGTACCTCTTCATATTATTTTGAATATAATGCCAAAAAGGGAGAGAGGTTCCACAAAATTTTAAATTTCTCCTATGTCATTTGATTCAACCTATGTAGCAAGTTCACATATTTTCACATTTTAAAAACTGCATCAGTTTATTTATCCCAATAAGCTTGCCAGCAGCAGCAAATGCTATATAACTTTGGCAGCTGGCATAAAGGTTAATGAAAATCACATATGTATCTTCATCCAGGTCAATTGTACAGCTCAACAACCAGACTTCACTGTTAATCTGCTGAGATTTGGGACTATGCAGAAACAAAAAGGTAATTTTAAAGAGTAGAACGCTGTAGTGGAAAGAGTACTAAGCTTAAAGTCAGAGGACTAGAGTACAAGTCTTAACTACACGACTTGTTCCCTGTATGACCATAAGCAAGTCACTTAACATTACCCTTGAGCTTCAGTTACTGAGTATAAAGTAACACTATTTTACCAGGCTGCTATAAAGAAAGCACTATTAAATGAGTTACGATATTTTGGTGCCATGAATTGCAGACAGAATGAGAGTAGTTTAAAATTCATTAAAAAACAATAAAAATCAGTCAAAATCAGCATCATTTCAGTGATGTACAGGGTGCTCCTAAAGTGTGGACACACAGGCAATTGATGGCAATGTGGAGTCACTGCATCAAGTTCACATGAATCTTGCAAAGCGTATCAACCTTTGTCTCACAAATGACGGAAATCATATTGAAGATGTTATTTGTTAATATTCCAATTTAAAAGAATGTTGAAAATTTCGTTCATTTCATTATTGAAAATATGCATTTTTGCCCGTGCGTCCAGACTTTAGGAACACCCCGTATATATCACTCAGAAAGGCATTCTCCTTAGGAATGAGAGTACTTTTGGGAATTATTAGAGACCTTTCGAAGTCCCAGTATTTGGAAACTCAAAGCTATGCTAGAAAAACACTAAGCCTTTGGATTGTTAAGTTTTCCTCTCCTCAAAAAGCAAGGGAGGAAAAATTTTCTGACATAAAAATTTTTGTTTCATAAGAGGAAAGTCAATCCTTGGGACAAGTCATTCCAGAAAATATTAATAGTTATCCTGAAGCTTCCACTTCAAATCTTCTCCAGAACTCTTTAGAAATACTGAGCTGAATCAAAAGAACAAAGTGGGGAGTAGGGTATAGGAAACAGGCTGTAAATGTGGGAGCTGAACAAAACCAGGAGCAGAATAGACTGAAGGGGAAAGTAAGTTCCCCAAAGGTCCAAATAAATTCTAGAACAGAACCTACAGAACTTGTTAAAGCCTTCCTTACTCCACAGTCATCTTGACACATTGCCCAGAATAAGGATTAACTTAATAGCCCTTATCAAGCAGTTATATTAGGCATCATAAGAGAGAGACACCATTTCATATCTATTATACATAGAGAAGCCAATTTTTTTTATTCTTTTACACACACACACACACACACACACACACACACACACACACACACACACACACAAAATCTTGGTACAAAACCAAAAACTACTGCCTTTTTCCTCCCATGGCTAGGGGTTGCTATGCTCAGTGCAGGAAAGCCTAATGAAACAAAATAGAACTCTTTTCAGCTAGATTCAGGCAAATGCAAGCAAACCACCCCTTTCATTAGATGAAGCCTCAAATTACATGTAAACACTGGTTTCATGATTCCTGTTAATACTGCACATGGGCTTTGCAGGGTAGCACTACCTTCTGCTTCTGCAATGGCAGACGGGCCAAGTTCCCCAGTGGTGATTCTGAAGGTTCCCATTAAGCAAGCTGGGTGAGGAGGGATGATATCACTAATGCCAGGAGGGAGCTCTGGGTCCAACCACATTCATCAGAAATGACACTAGGACCAATTTATAGTACATGACATCATTTAGTCTAGGCTGTGGTCTCTTCTTACCCACTGGAAAGAGTTCATTGTCATCTGACATGATTTAAGCAAAAGGAACTTCCATCTGCTTAAGGTTCAATGTATGTTTCAAAACCTGAAAGTGAGTAGCCATGATTTTGTGCACAACAGAAGGGAGCAATGCCATTTGGCAAGCAATTTGAGCTTTAGTTTTTTCCTTTTAAGGGGAGTTTTCACATTCAAGTTTGGAGAAAGCGGCAAAAGAAGACTAAGTACGATAGGGCTGAGCCAGTTACCAAAACGTGAGCAATCTTCACAAAGGGAGGGAATGCAACTATACCTTTGTAAAGATAATGCTGTCGTCCATTTCATCACTGGGCGAAGGGAAGAGGTCAGAATCACTGCCAGATTGTCTTTTAAGTACATCCTGGGATGAGGCACACTCTCTACCCAGTCCAACTTCCAAGAAGTTCTCGCATTCTGCAAAATAAATATTATGTATAATTTATTCAACACATCTTTTTTTTTTTGAGTGGTAAAAAATCAGGCTTTTTTTTTTTTTTTGCATTCCAGCAGTCTGCCTGCACATGTTAGATATCCACAAAGGCTATAAAGGAAACATAGGCAGAGTTGAAGCTTTCTGTTTTATAATCTTCTAGGCATCTGGACAGGAACTACAGCTGTTTCTGTTAATTCTCCCTGTTTACACCACTAGAGTCACTCTAGGACATTTAAGAGGCTACAGAAAACCTTTTGTCTATATTACCAAAGAGACAAATGTGACATAACACCCGTTCAACTTTTAAAAAACTGCCTGCACACTAGTGCCTTCCTCCTCTGGAAGAGAGTAATCTCCTTGCATCCAAGGATAAAAATGGAATTATTACAGAGTTTAGCAATGAGTCGTGAGCTAATTTGTATTAGTAGTTCACATTTATACAGTAATTTAAGATTTGCAAAGACAATTATAAACTGATAGCCTTGTTAGGATTCTCTGGATAAATGAAATATTAAAATGGAAGAATAAAGAAGAATCTTAAAAGTAAATTTTAATTGTAAAATATGATTACTAGTCTTTGTTAGCTAATAAAAGTATAGTGAATATTTCATTTTCCCTATGGTCCTACAGAAATAATACTTATGCCAAAGGAATAATAGGCAAATATGGAAAAATCTACTTGCCCCTTGAAAATAGTTGTCAAGCACTATGACTGGTCAAAGGATTTTGATAAATGGTCTACTGGCTTTTGATTTTGGGTAACAGACTGACAGAAAAAGGAATGTCATAGGCATGTACCTGGATTTTAGCAACCTGTTTCAACAGTCTCTATAGATAAGATAGAGAAATGTGGGTTGAATGACAGTAAGGTTAGGTGTTTTCAGAGTTTGCTGCATAATTCTACAAAAAGAGAGTTAATGGATTGTTGTCAACTTAGTTATGGAGCTTTAAAGAGGGGAAATGGCAAACTACAGATTATCTAGAAGTGAGTGACCAGGTTACTTTACAAGGGATCTAGGAATATGTCATATAGTATCTTGCAGAAGAGGGAGTAATATTTTGTGGAGCTCCAGATGACAGAACTATCATCTAAAACAGAAAGAGCTGTTCCACAACAGAATGAGTTGCTTCACCTAGACTACTGCATTAGTCTCCTAATTTGTCTCTCCACATCATATCTAACCTTTCCTCACTGCAATACATCACTTGCAGAGTTGTCAATTCTATGCTCAAGAAGATTCAGTGACTCCCAACTGCCATGGGATAACATACTACCAGCTCTGTTTGGCATTTTAAAGTGCTCCACAGCTTGGCTCTAGCCTACTTCCTCATGCTTATTACATATTATTCTCCATGAAATCTATGCTCCTGACAACTATTCATTGCATAAAACATTTGTTGTATAAAACATTTTATCACCTTTCTCTATATTTTTATGCAGGCTACCTGCTTTTCCATCCCACACTTCTTGGAAGGTCCCAGAGGGCAAGCGTTGTCTCATTTTGTATTTGTATACCCAGAACTAGGGCGTAAGTGCCCGGCACATATTGGTAGTTTACAAATGCTTACTGATCAACAATTCTGCTCAACAGTTAACTTATTATCACTGATGTTCAAGCAAAAAACTTGATTTCTTAAGAGTGTTACTGAAGGGATGCCACATGGTGTTGAAATTAGGACCAGACACTGAAATAAGTTCCTTTTACATTTCAATTCAACAAACTTTTGCTAAGCCTGGCGTGTACAGTGAACTGAGTTAGGTGAGGCACACATTTAAGTAAAACATGGCTTCCCCCATAAAGAAGATGTCACTCTTCTCACCACTTGAATTTACTTTATCTTGTGTATGTGTTGTACTCCTTCCAGAAGAATGTGAGTTCCATGAAGGCAAAGACTTCTGTTTTTATCTTTGCCCACCAAGCACCAAGCACAGTGCTTTGCACAGAGTAGGTGCTTAACAAATGTCTCCTCAATTAAAATGATACGGCCTCTGCTTTCATGGACCTTATAGTCTAGGAGAGGGATATGATACATACAAAACTGCATAGGTAAAGAAGAAGGCCTTAGAAAGGATATTCATTTTCTATCTCCCTTCTGTGACATGTCACAGGGAGAGGATAGAAAATTAATTCAGTTAAGTGATTACAGATCAACCTTGGGCTTTAGCATACAGCCTCGGGACTAGAATCTGTGTCCTGCTCTGCCCTGCCCTTCCTTTCTTCCCCTCCCTAAACCACCTGCTTGCTATAAGCCTGTTGATGTCTGGAAAATACTGAGAGCTTGGGAAAAGCTAAAGGAAGCATGAACAGAGGCAAATTGAAAGAGAAGAATGAAATCTGGAAGAGAATATTTCAAATTACAGCTAAAACTTCAGTAAAAAAAAATTGAACCCCAAGTTCCCATTCAACTGCAAGCTATTTCTACATGATACCCCAAAAGGAACAGCTTTGCCTTCTGTTGGCAGAAGACTGACTGGAAACATTCACATTCAACAGATCATTCATGCCTCATAGGATCCAGACTGTGTACTGGATCAAGGCATATTAGTGGGTGTGGTCTTTCTACCCTTTTTCCCACTTGGAAAATCTGAACCTCTAGTCTGCAGAGCAGAGAAAATGAGAAGTAGGGAGGGGGTAGAAAGGCCAAGAAAAAGAAAAAGCTGTACCAGCAACTATGCCTCGCTGCTCACAATCCCTCTGGCTGCCTAACAAACCACGTCCAAATTCCAGACTGAAACAGAAACCAGCTTAGTAACGTTCCAATGGAAAATTCACAAGGAAGTTCCAGATTCAAGGCTAGTAGAAGTTCCTCCCCCAGAAAACAAATCCAAGTAGGCATTAAAATGGACCATGAAGCCAAGTGTGGGTCAAAAGGGGCACACTGAGTGGGATAGCACAACAGTAACAAACCAAACTGAGAGGGTGGGAAAGAGGCAAAAGGAAAATCCACCCACACCCTAAATCACATGATAAAAGTTTCCAAAAATGAAAGAAAAGTTAGCTAATCTTCCTTTCTTTTAAATGAGCACTCTTTTATGTCTGATACATAGAATCTGGAAATTTTACAATTATCGTGATCCAATATACATCTAGTATCACCAGTGAGACCTGGCAGCCGAGAAAGCTGTATTTGTGGCGCTACCCTCAGGCAGGGAGACAGTTGTCCCACTTTACTGTGGACAGATTAGGCTTCGGCTGGAATACGGCATTCAGTGTGGGGTGCCTCACTGTAGGAAGGACACTGACAAAGATACATAGTGTCCAAAGGAGGACAGCCAGGATAGGAAAGGTCCTTTATTTCCAATAAGGATTAACTGGAGAATGAGGAGTATTTAGTCTGAAGAAAAGTTTGTTTCTTGATCAGTCATAATCAGGTAACTAAGAGTTATCAAGAGAAAGAGGCGGAAAGAAGTTAGATTTATTCTGCATGGCCACAAAGCACAGAACTAATGACAATGGGTGGAAGTTATCAAAAAAAAAAAAAACTTGGGCTTGATATGGGGAAAAATTTCCTAATAATCAGTGAGGTTCAAAAGTGGAATGGAGATTCTTAAGCAAAGGCTGCAAGACTACTTGTCAAGGAAAAACATAAGTGATTCTCAGGAATGGGCAAGACTGCCACTGAGATATCTTTCGACTCTGAAATTTTGATTAATTTTATGATCATATGGATAGTACCTTGAGAATGGCAACAGAAACAGTAATTCCCATTGCAGGACCACTATGTAACTATAACGACATCTTATATTTATTGTGCATTCGGTTACTTGATACCAGCGGTAGTGTATCTTTTTCAGATTCTGTTGAGCAGATATGTTAAACTTGTTGCCCACAAAACTCCCAAGTGAGGCCTGAACTTGATTAAAATTTAATTGGGAAATGTTTAGCCAAACAAATAAAAATACAGTACAGTATACATAAATGTTAATTTGTGGTTTTCTAAGTCAATATGCAGTCAGCAGGAATCATTTCTATTTTAGTTTGACATCACTTCTGTGGAGTCATTTGAGCCCGAATGATATTCACTGAAAACAAATTATAGTTGGGGAGAAGGGAAGGTATAAACAATAGATGATAGATGGCTAAAAGTCACAACAACCCACTCTCTACTTGGGTGTTTGTCCTTGAAGAAGAATACAAACTTTAACCTATAGAATTCAAGCAAAAATACCCTGGATTTATAATGGAGGGTGCCTAAGGCCAGACAACAAAATCCAGAAAAAAAATTCACACTTAAAATTTAGCTAAGCTGGAAGACAAATCTGAGAAATAATCAAGATTTGGTCCTAGGAAGGATAATCAGCTTCCTTAAACACACGAATTAAACAAATGCTGAGGTAATTCACAAAGCTCAATTCTAGTGTTATGCATTATTTATCTATGCATATTCCCTCAAGAACTAGTATCATGTCTTTTATATAGTAATTGGTTAATCAGTATTTGCTGAAGGAATGAATATATGGGAGGAACATGCTTTATCCTTCGCACTGCGGCAGATTTTGCTGTTTTGTAACTAGAGGGGACAACTTCAAGGTTGGGAAGCCAGAAGGGAAGGGAAAGAGCATTTATATAGCACTTACTATGTGCCAGCCACTGCGCTAAGGGCATTACAATGTTTATCCTCACAACGACCTTGAGAGGCAGCAGCTGTTATTTACTGACTGTACAGTTGAGGAAACTGAGGCAAACAGATTAATTGACTTGATCAGGGTTGCACAGCTAGTACGGGTCTGAGGCTGCATTTGAACTCAGGTCTTCCTGACTCCAGACCCAGAACTCCATCCGCTGCATCACCTTAGGTACTTTTGGGATAGCAACATTACCAAGTTGAAGCCATTCACCAAGTCTCTGGAGGTGGAGTATTTCAAGTAATCAATACTCCCTTGTCCTTAAGAATGGCCCTCGCTAGTGGAGTTTCTCTGAGGACACTGTTTTGTAATTATTTTTATTTCAAGCTCACAATGCCCCTAATGAGTTAGGATAGTGACATCTCATAAATGGGGGGCACCGAGTCTGAGGGATAGGGCCTACATCACAGAACGAGTCCATGGTTGAGTCTAGATTAGAAGCTGGCTTTCCTAACCATAAGTCATATGCTTAGTACACTGACATCTTGTGTCTCATATTAAAATATACTGTTGTAAGTCACTGGTCAGTTGCCAATATTTCAAATTATTAGGAGAAGGCTCAAGCTTAGACAGAGTCAGCACGGTTTTTAATGATTACATGGATTTATCTTTCTCTCTGCACCGCCCCCCCCAACTAAAACTGTACACACCATGTATTTGTATCCCACAGTTGGCTTCAATAGCCTCTTAATGACTCACAAAAGACACGTGTGAAGTTTATTACTGTCGAAGTTAAGCTGAGTAATTATGTGTGCTCACCCTCAATTCCTCAAGTGGCGAGGATGAGTGCAAACATAACACCCCCAAATTACATAGGTGCAGTCCTTTTTTGTGGTAGGGATATGTAGAAGGAGAATATGACTCAACATAAAATATTTTGCATTTAGAAAGATTTGGTTACCAAGTTATCTATTTCTTTGACTAGCTATTCAAATTAAATTCATCCAACGTAGAAGTACTGCTTACCTGGGTTCTGTTTGGAAGCCAACAGTGATGGATCTGGGCATGGCTCTATCGTACACCAGCTTTCCCGGTTTATCTGATGGGAGAGAAAGAGAGAAATTAAGCCCCAGGCAGTGAAGGAGATAACTCTGTTGCTGCTTAAAATTTAACTTTTGATCTATAACACCTTTCTTTTTGCTACAACCCAGAGTGAACGATCTCAAGAAAAAGAATTTCATTAAAATGATGTAATGCATGAAACCGATGAGCCTGTATTCAAGGAAGGCAAATATGACTACTGAGCCTCAGTAAAAGCCAAGTGTATGAGCAACAGGATGAAGCTGACATAGGAAGAGGGTCAAAATAGGAATGAACCAAACCGCAGACTACGACAGCCAAACCCCAATTTAATGTCCTAAAGATCACTGCTAAAACATAAAGCAAAATAAAACAAAATACAACCAAAACCTCCCAAAAACCCACTCACTCATCTGCTCCCAAACAAAACCCCCAACATTTTGTTATACTGCTCTATCTCACTGTAGCTCAAACCCTTGCCCCTAAAAGATAAAAAGCATTGTCACTGAATGATGGAAAGAAATCAACATTTTCAATCTGTAAGCACTAAAAGCTACAAAAAGCTCTAAATCAGAAGGAATAAACTCACTTGATATATTCATTTTTTCATAATTAGAGCACTTATTAGTTGGAAGAGTACTCACAAGATTTCTGGGCTAAGTAACTACTGTGCTAATTAAGGGGAGGGGGCATTTTGTACTACTCATATTATACCTGTCTGTGGGACTGAACTACACACGCGAAGATAGAACAAGGCATCCAGAAGCCTCGGGTATGGCCCTGTTACCAGCCCCTGACTGTAGAACAATGGGAAAATGCTGATTCAAAGCATATAATTAAACTCTTTACAATAATCTGCCAAAATCTCAAGAGCACATCATACCACCAGAAAAAGGTTTGTACACTATAGTCATCCCATCAGTAACAAAATGAAGACATTGGTACAGGTTTCACCAATGTTCCTTTTACTTCCTGTGTGTTGCAAATGTAACTGGTTCAAAATAATACACTAGTCCTGGGGATATAGACAAGAATATAGGCCTCAGCAAAATTGCTTGCACACAAATACGCATAAAATGCATGTATGTGAAAGTAACCCCTATGTATCACAGGAGAATTTCTTTCTTAACCCAAAGCAGAAATGGTCAAGTTGGGGGCCAAAACTTGTGCTAGTTCTTGTGGGATGAATACATCTGCCAACAAAGATATACACAAGGACAACATGGATGCACACCTGCATGCAATCTAAGAGACACACTTAGTACAGGCCAAGCTAGGATTCCACCTTGGGGATTGTTGTCAAAGCTAGTTTTTACCACATAATGAGTTTACAACTGTTTTGTTCCTAAAGAGAAATTGCTGACAAAGTGCTACAAGGAATCTACAAAACTGACACTCTTCTCCACTGCCCAGCCTTTGATACCTTTTTCAAAAAAAATTTAAGACTTCGCCTAGGTCGCAAAGCAGATAGAGTGTGGGGTCTGGAATCAAGAAGACTTGAGTTCAAATCTAGCCTCAGACACTAGCTGTGTTACCCTGGGCAAATCACTTAACCTTTGTTTGCCACAGTTTCTTCATCTGCGAAATGAAGATAATAGCACTTACCTCTCGACGTTATTGTGAGGACCAAGTGAGATGTTATTTGAAATGTGTTTGACACAGTGCCTGGCACATAGTAGGTACTATATAAATGCTAGCTGTCATCGCCATTTTTACTATAGGAGTTATTAGCCTTCTTTGTATCATGGACCTTGCTGGAAGTTTGGTAAGAACTTTTTCAAAATAATACTTTTAAAAGCACAAAAAATATCTAGAACCACAAAGGAAAGCAATTATCCTAGAGTCTTTATATATATTTATACATCTATTTATTATGAAATATGCCCATATTAGAGAGTAAACTTCTTTCCTCAGGAGAGATAATATATTTT
>JAQQSZ010004969.1:0-13997 GCA_028646595.1 Phalanger gymnotis
ACAGGTAAAATATAAAAGCTCTTCCTTTGGGCACACCAAAAGTAGCCTGTAATACTGAAATCTAGCAAGCCCTTTGCCTAGTGAAAGCAGAGTGCACAACTTCTAATGGTATACTTCTAATGTTTTACTTCTAAAGCTTTCATTAAAGATCATCATTAAGGGTTCTACCATGTACCATATACCATGCATTAAAAATGACTAATTTCTAGTGATTTATTATTAGAACATACATAATTTAGTTTGAGTGTGTGTGTATACAACATACATACATATCTATACACGTGTGTGTATGTCTGTGTAACATCCTTCTAAGTTTACCAAAAATTCAATTTGGATCAGAATCCAATGATAAGCCAAAATCGAGTGTTTATACATAGAGTTTAAGAATAGCTTGCTCAGTGGATGATGGCAATAAGGAAAACAAGAGATTCAATTACAATTGTCAACCTTTATATATATTAAAAGCTTTCCACTTCCATCAGTGACAACCACAGGATGCACACACATATTGATTGCAAGCCTTTTTGTACAAGACGGATTAATAGCTTCTTCTCATGTAAATATAAATATTTCAACCCAAGCTAATCAAACCTTCAAGTTGTTAAATACTCTGTTAACAATATCAAAGTGCATTCACTGTCCTCACTCCCACTACTCTTCCCAAGAGAATTTTCTGATATAATGCCATGTGGAGTAAGAAGTATATCAAGGAAAAATGATTTAAATATTACCATATTTCTTCACTCTCTGACCTGAAACAATTAGGTTAGACAAGAGAAGATCTTTTCTTCCAGTTTTTGTCAGCAGCCTTATTCATTCTCCTGCATCCTTTGAACAACTAACAAACTACCTGCATGTGTGCTTTTGACTGAATACAGCAAAAAAGAGGGTTTTAAAAATTCTCATTTAATCCAATATATTCTTAGAAGTATCTCGATGGCATAGGAGATAGAGTACTGGTTCTGAAATCAGAACAACCTGTATTCAAACCCAGCCTTGGACAATTACTACCTATATGACTATGGGCAAGTCATTTAACCTTTCTCAGCCTCAGTTTTCTCAAGGAAAATGGAAATAATAGCAACTACCTCTGAGAATAATTCTGAAAATAAAATGAGATCATATTTGTAAAGTGCCTATCTCAGTGCCCATCTCTATAGAATAGGCATTTGTTAAATATATATTTCATTCCTTCCTTTTCATCACAACAAAACAAATTTGAAAATTGATGAGTCAAGGGATATCACTGTGAAGCCAAACTGATCGAGCACATGAACATCTTTTTCTAACCTTTCCCAATAACGAGAGGTGAGGAACAGGTTCTTCCCAGACCACACCTTTTCCTCTCACCAAGTAGCCTCAGGATGTGACTTTCTTCAAATCCATATATCTAATCACAACTTCTCACTCAGAGATTGGAGATTAAAGCAAGTTGGCACATTTACAACAAATAATTTGATCTTAATGCTAAGGTGAATTGAATATAATCTATGTAATTATACCTCTGCTGTTTTAGGAACTTGAATAAGATAAAAATTTTTAATAAAATCATAACCATTGGTTTCTCCTACTATAACTGCTCAGAATTCTTGGGTTTTGGAAAATCTACAATTATTCCTGACTGATTTATAATTCTCTACCAACTCTTTACATTAGCCTCTTTCTCCTTCTTTGTGTTAACTTTTTTCCATTCCTGCTAGCCACTGGTGCTTTCCATTTCCCCTTTCCAAAAAAGAATAAATACACACATATGCAATATAAATCACTCATGACCAATTATGGATTTTATGTGAAACAAAACCATGAAATAGAATCATCTTAAGGAAAGGTGGGGTGAAGGGGAAGTCAAATATATGTTCCCATTAGCAAACATTACACAGAGAATGGGACTGGAGATAGTACAAATTTCTTGTAGCTTTCTTCACTTCTTAAAGGGATAATCACAATAGATGAGGTCAGTCTGTGATCTTTGTGCTATAAAAAGTGAAGGGGAAAAGAAAGGAAGGGAAAGAAAAAGGGAAGAAAATGGGAAGGGGGAAATAGCTCTCTATATGTAGCATTTTTGCTAAAAGGTAGAGATGCATCTTGACAAAAGAGTTGAATTGAGACATTTATTCTCATTAGAATAAGAGTAACTGATTTTTTCCCCCTTTGGATTGAAGACTGGAGAATACTTTTATTTTTTACCATGGTTAATTCATTTTTCTTTTTCAAGTAACAAGATGTTTTTATTAGTCTGTCCAGCCCTCACTGGGCATTAAAAAACAACTGAGAAATAAATATTTTAATCTACATAATTCAGCAAATTAAATTCCTACATTAGCCATTTCTGAAAATGTATATCTCTTTCTGCGTAGTCAGTTCATCATCACTTTGACAGGAGTAGTATGTTTCATCCTTATTGAATCGATGAGAGTTCTAAGGTCTTTCAAAGTCATTTATATATGGTTGTTATATAATGTTGTTGTAATTGTACAAATTGTTCTGATGTATTTGCTTTGCATCAGTTCATAGGTGTTTTCCTCAATTTCCTCTGAAGTTTTCCATTTCATCATTTCTCACAGTAAAACAATATTCCATCTCATTCATATACTTGAATTAGTTTACCCATTGCCCAACAGGAAGACAGCTTATTAATTTCAATTTTGGTCTACCATGAAAAGAGTTGCTATAAATATTTTTGTACATATAGATCTTTTTCCTCTTTCTTTGATTTCTTGATATTATTATCCTTGTAGTGTCTATTAATAGCTCAGTCAAAGGAATTGCATGGTTTGGTAACATCCTGGAAATAGTTCCAAATTGCTTTCCATGATGGCTGGACCAATCACAGCTCCACCAATGGAGAACTAATGTGACTGGTTCCTCACAACCCCTCAAAAATTTTTCATTGTCCTCTTTTGTCTTGTTTATTAATATCCTTTAACAATTTATTTGTTGGGGAGTGGCTTTAAATTTTATAAAGTTGAAGCAGTTTCTCATATATCTTGGAAATGTGATCTTTACCAGAGAAATTTTTCATAGTCTTTTTTCAGTTATCAGTCTCCCTCCTAATTTTTTACTACAATGGATTTGTTTGCACAAAGCATCTTAATGCTATATAATCCAAGTTACATTTTATCTATGGTAGTGCTTTCTATTATTTCTTAAATCATGAACTTATCCTCTATCCATAGATCAGAAAAGTAATTTTGTTCTTGTGTTTTTTTCCTAATTGCCTCACTGCCTTTTTTTAAAGAAGAAGCTGTTGCCTTAAGCTGAAGGTATCAGCTAAATCTGAAGCTGGAAGTGATGGATAGTGGAGTTGCTGTTGACAAGCAAGCCCAATTGAGCAGCAGAGAAGCTTAGAAACAGAACATTAGGGAAGCATCACTAGCAGATCAATGTGTCCAGCTGAGATGCTATGTCTAGTGAAATGTTAATACCAATTTGCACAGATCAGCCCATAGTAGTGGCATCTCCTCAACACAGAAGCTAAGCTCTTAAAGGAATTTTGGACAGTTCTTGCAAAACAAAGAGCATATTGAAGTCTACATTCCAGAGTTGTGAGTTGGCTTGGCCAGAAATGTGTCTTCTATCCTGGGTGAGTGCACACCTTCCCCCATAGATGTTATCTGCAATGTTGAAAGACTGATTCAGTTTTATGTATGGAATATTGGTAAAGATTATGTGTTTGCAGTTTCACTAAATGTTTTGGTTAACATTCATTGAGAAGCGGTGGGTAATTTATTTATGAAAATACAGTTGTGGGGGCTGTAACAATGAAGCTGCTAGCAGCTGCTGTAGAGGTGAAAGACCAACTAGACCAACAACAAGAACACACAGGAGGGCTGCTAGCATAGGTTCTTTGATCTACATTTCTAAGGAAAGCAACATTAAGGAGTTTACAATCTCATTTTAATTATATACATATATATATATATGTGTGTGTGTGTATACATATGTGTGTGTATATTATTCATTATACATATATCATATATGCATCATTCACTTAGTTCAGGGGGAAAAGCCAGCACCCTGAACTTCAGAGAAAACACAAATAGAAATTACAAGCAGAAATTACATAAACAGCAAAATAATATAAATCAGCAGACAGGCTTCTGTCTGTCCAAGCAGTAAATAAATAGTTACCAGAGAAAGAAGCACCAACATCTAGGTTTTCAATGGCAGGGGGCTCTTTCAACAGCTACCCAGAGTCTCATCACCAACAGTCTTTCAATGAGTGTGCCCCCAAAGGCAAAACACTAACCTCTGAATTTATATACACATCTTCAGGGTCAAAGGGCATCACAACTATAGTGCTGAGAAGCACTCCAAAACAAAGACAACAGAAACTCGATTTTGCTTGCCATTACATTTGAAAAGCAAAACTCATCAAAGGTACTTGAGTATCTCAGCATTCTAAAAGACAAAACAGTAAAAAAAAAGTCCCACCCTAATTAGTATAACAGGGGCTCACAAGCTACAGTAGGAAGCCAGCCATTAGGGTCGCCCCTAATACTATGAGAAAAATGAAATATATGATCTGTTTTCCCTCTTAGAATCCCAAACCTGCCATTGTTAAAGCAGGTCAAGGAGAAATGAGTGACAAACTGATAAATATTGGATAGGGAAAAGAGTGAGTGTGACACCACAGCCTAAATTGTGAGTTGGCTCACACAAGACAAGGTGCTACATAGAAAACAATATCTTTCTCTTAAAATTTCCAGGATTAGTCAAACCTTTCTCTAAATCAGAGGTTCTTAACCTGAGATCCATGAATAGACTTCAGAGGATCCTTGAGATGAGATAGGAAATATCACATCTTTATTTTCTATCACCAGTAACTAAAACTTAGCATTTTCTTCAATTATTTGCAAAAACTATTCTGAAAAGGGGTCCCTAAGCTTCCCCAGACTGCTAAAGGGTCCCACAATACATAAAAAGTTAAGGACCCCTGGTTTAGGGAAAGGCTACCAATGTTGACTCATTTCCCAACTCAAAAGCCTCGATAAGAACAAATAAAGCAAAATGTAGAAGAATTTCTGAATTAGAACTTTTTGAAAAATGAGTTCACTATATTTCCTAGGGGAAAACACAACACAACACAACAAACACACACATAATTACCAGTCACTAGAGAGATCTTAACCTATTTTCTTTTTATAATACTTGAATATATAAATCTCAGAGATATCTTACTAAATTCACCAAAAGTATGTTCATTTATACCAAATCTTATTTTAATTATCAGTCCCTTATAACAATGATGACAGAAATAGCTATTACTGCCACTACTATTCATTCAATATTCAGTCTATATGGAAAGACTTAAGGCCTTTGAATTTTGTACCCAATTCTCATTTTTTCCCTCTTTCTGAGAATGTGAGAACTGAGAAAACAAAGCTCCATACTCCAATTTACACACAGCTTAACAGTTTGTGTCAAATATAAATCCTCACAGAGAAGCCTGGAAACAGCATTCTATACCTAACTGCCTGCCATTCTAAAGAAGGCAATTGAATTCTAAGCTTCTTGAACATCTAGTCTTTCCTGTGTCTATGGAAACTGTAACCTGTGAAGCCCCACACAGTAGAAATCTTTTCAAAGATTTCTTCTAACTGTTCCTTCAAAAGAACCTCAACAATTAGGAGTAATTTGATGATTTTGAAATTAAAAAGATCTCACAAGTCTTCTTGTAATACTATGAAAAATACTCTTTGAATAAATTTTTAAAATACAATACAAACCGGCAAAAATGCTACTTTCCTGATTGTACATTCAGGAGTAAAGCCTCCAAATAGAAGAATAAGTTTTTTAGATAAATGTTATGGTTTTAAATATTTAAATAAGCAAAGAGAAAACAGCAAGCATTCCCTATGGCAAAACATCGAAGGTTAAGAATTTTAAAAGGTGGACAGCTTTGTCAATCCCTCAGAAGGGAATATGGTAACTGAAACTATACAGAAGATAGGCCTATTAATTGGGACAGTTGACCTGGTGGCATCCGGATACATGGACTGATGGGAAGAGCACATAAAGTGTAATAATGTCACTAAATTTCAGACCTTGAAGAAAAAGAGATCTAGTCCATTCCTCCTATTTTACAATTTGGGAAACTAAAAGTCCAGTGAGGTGACCTAACCAAAGTCCCATCTAAGACAGATGCTGTACTAAAATTCCAGGCATTTAGAACCCCAAATCCACTTTTCTTCCCATGATCTTATTCAGTCTCTCTGTAGATAAAAGTTTGTGTGTGTGTGTGTGTGTGTGTGTGAGAGAGAGAGAGAGACACTCTGCTGTTTAGGGTAGGGAGTGGAGTGAAGGAGAGATAAGAAAAAAAAAAAGCTAGACAGAATAACCAAATTAAGCTGATTCAGATTTGAGTGACTTAAGAAATCAGCTGAGTCTAAGATCAAGAGCCAGTAAGAGAAAATAGAAATAAAGCATAGGAGAAGGCTATAGACAGGAGAAAGAGGAACGAAAGGTTTTCCATAGGCGAAATTGACAAGAATTGAGCACGTCTGAAGCAAAGCAAAAAGTACAAAATAGGAAAGTGTACCAGAATTAAAAACTTACTATCTTTCAAAAACTGACAGGCCAAAAAACTCTGGACTACTATATAAATATGAACACCCAAAATATCTTGAGATTTGAACAAATAAATTGTACTGGAATTGAAACATCATCACAGATAGAATTGTAGCTCACAACTCCTTGTTTATGACACTGATCCATAAAAATCTAAGAAGGATCTTCTTAATAGGGGTCCTGCAAGACTCTTCTCCCGTGGGTGATCTGTTTTACTCTTTGGATTTTACTACCATACCTCGGCTTCCTTCTCCATGGATGATAATAGCACCCACCTCACAATGTTGTTGTGAGGATCAAATAAGATAATATTTTGAAGTACTTAGCCCAGTGCCTGTCATAAAGCAGCTGTTATATAAATAGACATTCTCTTCCCTACACTTACACATACATACTTAGATATGTATAATCATGCACATATATAGACATGTATCCATATATGACATATATGGACATAGACACAGATACATACACATACATATATATACACATACACATGCATATCTACACTTACATACACATACATATACTTAGATACCTATAATCATACTCATAGATAGATATATACATTCATATTCATCTAAGACTGTACGATACTTGTGTGTTCTCTGTTTCTCTGAGGGTAGATAACATCTTCTTTCATAGGTCCAAGACTTTCCATATTTTTCTAAGTCTACAAACTCATGGTTTCCTATACCACAGCAATATTCCAACCTTATACTGTCTAGTTATTTCAAATAGTCTAAAATAATATTAATATGGCTGACGTGATTTTCTCTTTTGATTAAATCTATTTTAGCTTTAACTTTGTCTGAGATCATGATCACTACCTCTGCTTTTTCTCCCTAATAAATTCTATTCCTCATCTTTATTTTGTGTTTATGTGTATCTCTTATTTCCTTTCCTGACTCCTCTACTTTACTTCCAACTGCTATCTTACCCTCCTAGTATTTATACCCCTGCCCTCCCAAATTCTTCCCTTATCCTCTCCCCCACCCTAAGTTCCCTTTTGTGTGTTGGTTCCTTCTTGTCCAGGGCTGCATCTCAGCAACACAACTGGGTTTGGCATCCCTTATCAGCAGAGGTTCCCTCAATCTTCCCCTGCTCAGACACCAGAATCCTCACACTGTCCAGGAGGTGAAAATTCCTGTGGCTGGGGCTAAGGTTACCTCTCAACCCTTTCAGTGAAACTAGCCTGGAAATGTTTACACTTTGCAGGGTCCAAACCTCAGATCTTCTCCAATTGTCCCAGGAGGACCACTGTTCTGCCCCAACTCATTTATTTTTACTGCTCAATGTTTGCCCTGAGGAGCTGATTTGTCTTATTTGTGGAGAGAATCTGGAGAGCCTGGAATTTTCTGACCTACTCTGCCATCTTCCCAGAATCCTCTCAAGCTCTCAAAATACGGGGACTTAGAAGACTTAGAAGAATACTGAGACAGGTAGGAACAATATGAAGTACCCATTGTCTCATCTACTACAGAAATTGTTGTGAAAGTGTTTTCAGAAATCCTTTAGAAGATACGCCCAGATCTATAAAATTTTATTCGATCATCAAAAGCAAGCACTTTTCATCTACGCAAAAGTTCATTGAACATTAAATATAAGAGAATTTTTAAAATGACCAGTCCCTATACCAAGTCTATATGAATTTCACTGAATATAAAATAAGATCAATAATGCTGCCACTATTACTATTAATAACTTATAACTTCTGAATTCCACTGAATTAAAATGAGAACAATAATGCATCGACACTTTTATTGCTAATACATTAATAATTGTTTACCATTTTGTAAGATCAATAATAGGATGGAAAGCAAAGTTGAGGGAGCAACCTGTCCACAGCATTGTCATTAGCTTGGGTGGACCACCCACCTGCATCCTAGAATTTAACAGCTCATCTCTCCCTGAACTTTTAAATTCTAAACATTAGCAATGATCATCTGACATTGGAAATCAGTTTTTCTATGCTGTGGAGAGAAGTAAAATCAGGGTCTGAAAGGAGCTGAGAAATTACCTAATGCAATCTTAACATGACTAGGAATCTCTTCTACAATATTACCAACAGGTTGACATTCAGCCAACATTGGAGCTCTCTCTATAATGAGGAAATAAGAATACTGTAACAGTATTGATGGTAATTCCAAATAAAAGCAAAATATAAGCAAAGCAAAAGAATGACTAATAGAAACAGATGACAGACTTACTAGTACTCATCAAATGACTAAAAGAAATGTAAAGTTCTATAAACACTTTAAAGTGCTTACTGCCTACAAATAAAACAATCTACTCCCATGAAGCATTCACCTTCTACCCTGAAAATGTAGTATATGTGCGCGCACACACACACACACACACACACACACACACACAAGTTATAAGCTAAATTGAGGCAGAATATCACATTTATAACTGGATTATTAGCAAAGGCTTTGCTGAGAATGTTCCAACTGACCCGATTTCTGAAAAAAGCAATTCTAGGTGTGTCTAAGTTACAATAGGTTTTTGAATTCTCTTTGGTGCTCAGAAACTGTTAAACAACTACTTGTTAACACAAGGACCATATGTTTAAACAGCTACATTTTTAGAAATCATTTTTTACAAGGAAATCTGATCATACACATTCATGCACACGAATTGTTTCCAGCTCTACTTCTGCTCAAAAAAAATCAGCAAATCATTGTATTTAGCCATATTTTACAAACCACTTCCAATTACCTTTAGTGCAAAAAAAAAGCAGAAAAGGGAATGTGAACATATTAAAAGCAGGAACTTAGAAACACAAAGTGATGTCCTAAATTTTATGTATACTTACAATGAGATATTCTCAATATAGTGGCACCAAACCAACTTTCCTTTGTTGTTACCTCCAATACTTGTAAGTCTTATGTGTTATGAGAAAATATCAATCTTATTGACCACTTTAGGAAAATTCCAACCATTGCAACATGGCACTATAAAATATTATTTTTTCCCTACTCAGAATTGTGGTACAATTAGGGGGAAATGAAATTATGGGGGGAAATGTGCTTTCTGTGGAATAATAATTGCCCATGCTAAGAATGTTAGAAGGTTGTGTGCTTTAAGAGGTATTCAATGTTTGAATTAAAGGTGATTAAAGCACTTAGCAGGAGGTACTGCATCACAGAAAATGCATTTTATCAATAAACTAGAATTTGATGAGAAAAATGGGCCCAAGTAGAAAATCAGAACTGCTTACACTTTCTAGCGCTCTTATGCCTTTTACTGCCTTTTCTCTATTCTTCAAATGAATTGTGAGCAGTCCTTTTTTTTTCCTTCAAAGCTTTAACATAGCATCCAAACCATCATAAGTACAGACTGCATTCTGTGAATGGATAATCAACAAACAATAGAAAGCTCCAACTGTGGCTGAATGACAAAGTCTTGAGCCAAAGATAGTAGGAACATCTCCTATCCTTGTAGAACCATCTGAAACATTTGAATTGACTTACTCCAGGATCTGGTAATAGGAAATTCTAATATACATAACCATGACGGAGAGGTTTGTGGTCAAGTGATACCTTGCCCTTGCCAAAAACAACTCTAGAGTATATGGCAACATCCTCTGTCTCAGAAACCAATCTGAAATCATTACACTATCTTAGACTGTGTCCATTATGAAAACAGTGACATATACAAGCAGAACTACAGCTCTAGTATCTTGAAGCATCTTGGAAACCACATCTATCCTAATAACAGGCAAGTGTGTAAAGTGGTATTCTAACGCTTACAGGCATTCATAAATATCCATAGTTATCTGCTGAGTTCACAAAAGATGCTGCTTCCCTGTGATCATTATTATTTTAAATTTGAGGCTATTTATTATTTATTGTAGAGTTTATCTCAGATGTATATATGTGGCATTATCATCTAAGCCTGAGCATAGACAATAACCCATAAAAACAACAGTGTGGTTGACAGGTAAATTATGGAAATGGTGAGCAATGGAAATTTGGGAACATCTTTAGCATGGCAGTTTACAACAATACATGTTGTTTATCTTGCTTTACAGTGTCAGCTGAAAAATGTTTCTTCCTTGGTTATAGTACTTGTGACAAGTACAGGTTGAAAAAGGAGTGGCCTTTTTTTCTGCTGAGTGTTAGAAGTAGAAAATCATGAGAACATTAAAAATTGAATGAGATAAACATGGAGAAGAAAACTGGTATATGACTACACAAAGTTGTGTGGTGGAAGATTGTGGCAAAGAGAGTACAGGGTTGAAAGGTAATTGAATCCTATTCATAAAATGACAAAAGAACATAGTTTCAGCAGGTCAGTTCAGAAACTGAAAATTGACAAGTAAATATGGCACTACTACCATATCTGGCATACCAACTCTTTCAAAAAAAAAGCTTGCACTGAAGATGTAACAAGATGATATGTAAAAGAAAAAGAGTATGATATCACTGTTATAGAATTAAGAATATGACTTTGTCCCCTGTTTTTATGAAGAACATATGAAATTGTATTACTTCACTGACCCATCAGTCAACCAACATGTATCAAGTGTTTGCCCTGTACCAGTTACTGTGCTAAGTGCTGGGGATACACAGAAAGACAAAAGATAGACACTGCTCTCAAGGATCTCACAGTCTATTGAGGGAGACAACATAGAAACTTCTATGCATAAACAAAATATATGCAGAATAAATTGGAAATAATCTCCAGAGGGAAGGCACTAGAATTAAAGTACCGGATGCAGACTTTTATAGCATCTAGATAAGATCTAGAGTTAAAATGAACATCAGAGAACATCTAGTATAACCTCATCATTTTACAGATAAGAAAACTAAAGTCCAGAGTGGTTAAAAGTGCCTTTCCCAGGTTTGTACAAATACTAATAACAGACATAAGCTCTGAGATGATGGTCTTGAACTCCTAAACCAGTGCCATACAGCTTCAGCTCATTTCAACCCAGATGTATTATGAAAACAATGAAGTCAGTGTTTATTGGCTAAAAAATGTTTGTGGTCATGTAGGGGTTATTTCAATTCCATACATCTTTTTATCATCACTTGACTATTATCCCCACAAGGGATCAAAGAGATTCCCGAACTTCGCATAGTGCTTAGCACATAGTAGTCACTAAATAAATGTTTATTGAATGAATATAATGAATGACAGCCAAATCCATTGTTTTAGCTGGAAGTCCAAGTTTAAATGTTAACAACACAGGCATAGAAGTCAGGGAGATTTAACTTTTCTTCCACTAGCATGATAATAAGTCATTCTATTCTAGCCTCAATGACTGTAGATGTGTTCATAACAGAACAGCATCTCTGTAAGTATTTGAGCAAAATGTAAATACAATAATAGCTGTAAGTTCCTAATTACTCACAAACCAAAGCCCAGAAACAAAACTTGCAACATTTCAGAGAAATGCCAGCATCAAAATGGGTCTATATTGAAACATAGGATTTTCAAACCTAATTAAAATACTTAATGGATCCTATCATAGGATGATTTTAAGTGTTTTCCTAACATTATATTTTGATCTACAGGACCAGATACAAACTACTGTCAGCATGTCAAAGGTAGAGCATGCAGATATTTTCAAAGACTTGCATACAAAGGCACCAGTTATTTACCGAACCAGCATATTTCCAAGCCCCATCATTTCATGACTGAAGACACAAATCTCACTGGGGAAAAAAGACTGTGTTGTATTTTTTTTTTTCCTGAGACTGGAATAAAACCACTTAAGCAATGGAACTAAAATTCCATGAGTCATTTTATAGCCATGTGCCTATTAACACTGTCACAATATTACAACTAATACACTTCTTTTCCTCCTCTCCCACAAAAGAGAGGCTTTTCTTTAAGAGTTAGCATATTGCTTTAGAAATAAAACACTGAAAAGAGAGCAGCAAAGTCAAAGTAACCATGACCAACTGATTTCTGCTAAATTATAATTCCAATCTTCTTGAAGGATTGAAAGATTATTACCTATGCCAAAATAGATTATGTGACTTAGGGTTTTACCTATCAAACCTATAGTAATGCTATAATAGTCAGGTTAATGGCAAACTTAGAAGGCAATTCTTTTTCTATGGTTCTTCAAGGTTATGAAGACCTGTCACAGTGGTTCTCTGGATTTTACTTCCAGAGGCTGGACATTTTCTGTAAAGGGCTCATAATTTCCCATGGTAATCTGACAGCATGTGAAGTAGCCACTTTTGCTTGGGAATTGTTAATGCAGAACCATTCATAAATTCATAAATTAAGCCACTAGTGCTACCTGTTGCTCAGGAACTCTGGAAAATTAGATTTCAGCTTTTTATATTTGACTTTCTTCAACAGGAAGACAGGAACATAGGTATTCTTGGTGATATGCTAAAGAATCATTAACAAAAAGAAACAGATTTTTAAAACTCCAACTATTAGTAATCCCACACAGAAAAGCATGCTATCAATGATTTTATCTAAATTATTAATAATTTATTTTCTTTTTCAATTTCCCACAGGACAAGAAATTCCAAGGAAAAGACAGGGGAGCATAGTAGACAGAAGGTTTCCAATGTTGTTGCAAAGGGCAATAGAAGGGGCCCTCTTTCCCTCTGCAAAGCAATTCGGGCCAATTTTTCTGTCATCTATGCCCCATTGCTTTCTCATTTCTCATCTTCAAGGTAGGAATTGAATACTAAGGGAGCTCCCAGATGGTTACAGGACACTCACAAACGTAACAGAACAGAGCAGAGGAACATCTGGCTGAGGCCTGGGCAGCTCTAAATGGGACAATGGTATCACATGCATCAATTAGACACTGCTGCAAGAATAGCTTAAAATTGTTCTGGAAATCTAGTTTTGACCTACAATTGTGGGAAGAAGGAAATCCTTCATGAAAAAAAAAAACAAGCAAATAATTGGCTCATCATTCATAGATAATTGAGCTGTGGCCATTTAACAACCTCCCCACCACCGCCAAAAAAAAAAAAGTACACCTTCTGGGCCTTTAATCTTGCCTATTCTTGCCAACCAGTTTGGAGACAAATTATGTTTCAGAAAATTCTGCAATTCTATCCAATTGTACTGAAAGAACAAACATGAAAGATTTTAAAGCACATGAGCCTTCCAAAGTAATCCAAACTATTTAATGGCAGGTAACATGTTACTGAATTAGTTTATTTCCTTAATCCAGAGAGTAAATATTCTGATTTCTTTTTCTTTTTAAAAAATATTCTATCACTGCTTTGTTCAATTGTACTCACAGGCTTGTTATAGCCACACCTTATCTTAGCTCTAGAAGAAAAAAAAAAGATGGTGGGGGAGGGATAAATGAGGCTCACTGTGTAGGACTTCAAAAGCTAAAAGATTAACATAGGCAGCACAGAGTCCAAATGCAAAAAAGGTTCCCATTGTGTAGGAAGTTGGTGGATCTGATGTTCTTATGGTAGCTTAGCCAT
>JAQQSZ010004970.1:0-13996 GCA_028646595.1 Phalanger gymnotis
TCATGAGAAAATGTATAAATTAATTCAATGCCTAGATATACCTGGAAGTTATATGGGACTCCATGCCTTCTTGGGGAGGGGGGGAAGGGAGGGAAGACAATCTGGAACCCAAAATTATGTAGAACTGTTTGTTGCAATCTAAGAAAAAAATAAAATATAAATTAAAAAAAAAGCTTATTACTTTGAATCCACAGACAATATTTAGAGTTAGGCCTTACATTTTTGCACTTTTCAGTCAACGTGTGGCTGTGAAGATGTTGCATGCTATAGAAAAGCTACAAAAGCCTGCCTGTTTCCATCTTATATTTCCATCAAGATTATCCACTAAATGTGCAAAGAACATTCTCCTAAAGAGATGAAATTATAGGAAGATGGGCTGGTAAGGGAGAGAAGGAAACAAACATTTAAGTGTCTACTATGTACTAACCACTGTGCTAAGTGCCTTTTAAATATTTTCTCATTTGATCTCACAAGAACCTTTGGCAGTAGGTGCTATTATGATCCCCATTTTACAGCTGAGGAAACTGAGACAGAGGTGAAATGACTTGTCCAGAGTAGGCTAGAAATTATCTGAGGTCAGATTTGAACTCAAATCTTCCTGATTCCTATCAATTGTGCCACCTATTTGATAAGGTCTTCTAAGTTCCCTCCTTTTGGAATTATACCTTCTATGTTTTTTAAAGATGCTTCTCTCTCCGCATCTTTGAGATTCTATGAAAACTAATCCCTAAGCATCCTTAAAATTGTGTGGCCTTCAACACAGATTTCATGCATGTACTTGAAAAGGTCCAGCCCCTCTTCATAAGGTCTTCTTTAGTGCAATTTCTACTTTCTCATTATAAGGTCTCTTCCAGTACTAAATCCTATGATTTTACACTATAGAAAATCAAGTATTGAAGTCATACTCCAGTATGGTGGTTCCCCTGTAATCAATGAAGATGATAGATTGGGATAGAAATACTGGCAAATCTTTTTTTGTTTGGGATCTATATATCAACCTCTATCTAGTTTAATTGATAAATGCTCTTGGGATGACCTGCTTTACAAAGACTCACATCCAGCTTTCCACAGGCTCGTTTACCTCTCTGCTGCTTTTCTTTTTGAAGCATTGCTGCTAACTAATACTTCCACTATCCTCCTCCATATAGTTCAATATTGCAATGGATCTGTAATCTTTTGGATATAGTTACTACCTCTGATATTGAGAATTACCACCTAACCTCTTGTACGTTCATGTCCTTCTATAAATCTTCAACAGGGGTCCACCTAGGATGCTGGAATCCTCCCTCTAAAACTTGTCCACTGTAACCTGTCCAAAATCTCTACCTAACCAGCCCATCTCCCTACATCTTGTTGATGATGTCTCTTGCACGTTTTGTATGCAATTTCTCATGCTTGATACATTGCAACTTATTTCTACACATCACACATCTATCCATTTTTCTTTGATTGATCCCACA
This sequence comes from Phalanger gymnotis, assembly GCA_028646595.1. Classification (NCBI taxonomy): domain Eukaryota; kingdom Metazoa; phylum Chordata; class Mammalia; order Diprotodontia; family Phalangeridae; genus Phalanger; species Phalanger gymnotis. Next base: position 1,461 of record JAQQSZ010004970.1, read on the forward strand.
ACGATAATTCTTCAGAGGTTGTGGCATTCCATAATTCACCATCATACAGTACATCAAGAGAAGAATATAGGTATTTTTATATAGATTTTTGTTTCAGAGAAAAACTTGGAAATGTTTTGCAATTTCCCAAATTTCCCAAATGTGATGTATCTCATTCTCCTCTCATTCAAAACTAGGCCCAGTGCACTGTATAATTGTTAAGCCTGTGCTATTTGCTAAGTACTATACTAAACACTGGGCATACAAAGATAAAAACTACAAAAATACAAAGATAAAATACAAATGAAACAATCCCTCTCCTTAAGGAGTTTGCTTTCTAAAGGAAGGGAAAGAGGTACATAAGTAAAATAGATAAAAGAGGACAGCAACGTGGCATCCAAGTGAAAGCTCACAGTGTCTGACAAGTAACATTGAGGAAGTCATGAGGTTTTTCCCTCCTAAATTTCTCCCACCTCAACTTTTCTACTTGTGTTAAAGGTACCACTACCTTCCCAAATGCCCACATTCTTAACTTCAGAGTCATCCTACCCTCTCTCACTCTCCTTATCCAAATAACTTCCATCTGGTTTGAATCTACATCCAAAATATCTTTCTTCTCCATCTCCTCTCCATTTATACTTCATCTTTTACCTGGAGTTTTGCAATAACCTAATAATTCATCTCCAGCTTCTCCTTAATCTATTCTGTCTTTCACACAGTCTTTCTAACAATTCTCCTAAGGCATAGGTCTAACTATGTTGCTCCCCTGTTCAAATGCCTTCAATGGCTCCCTGTAGCCTCTAGGATAAAATATAAGGTCCCTAGCCTGGAATTCAAGATCCTCTGCAATGTGCCTCCAATCTACCTTTTTTAACCTCATTTCATATTACTTCCTTTCATACTGCCTACTTTCCATCCAAACTGATGACTAGATATTTCCTGAACTCTGTGCTCCATATCCTACATTTACATAAACCATTCTCCATGCATAGAATTCACTCCTTCCTCATTTTCACCTTTCAGATTCTTATCTTCCTTCAAGTCTCAGTTTAGGGTCTCCTCCATTTAACTTTGCCTGATCCCCCAATTTCTGATTCATTGCCTTGGATTGCAGTTATTTCTGTACATGTTCTTTCCCCCTTCTCAGGAAAATAAAGCTTCTTGAGTTTACAAAAATTTGTTGGACTATAAAAACTTGAAAAATAGAATTGTCAGCAATCTCTCCAGGTTGGTTAGGATTCTTCATATTTTTCTAATATATATTTTATTTTACGCCCAATTACATGTTTGAACAATTTTTTTAACATTTGGGTTCTTTTTAAGTTTTGAGTTCCAAATTCTCCTCCCTACCTCCCTTTCCTCCCCCTCCCTGAGATGGTAAGCAATTAGATATAAGTTATATATGTGCAATCATGTAAAATATTTCCATATTAATTATTGTATATAAGAAGTTTTGAATGAAAGAAAAAGAATGAAGGAAAGAAAGTAAAAAAAAGACATGCTTTAGTATGTGCTCTAACAATATCAATTCTTTCTGTAGAGGTTGGTAGTTGTAATGGCAAGCAAAATTGGGACTTTTTGTTGTCTTTTGTTTTGGAGTGCTTCTCAGCACTAAGGCAACTTTTGATTGAGTATTGCCTTTGTTTGTAGGAAGGCCCATACCCTTTTGCTAATTAGGTCACAAGAGATGTGAAGCCCTGGAAAGGTGTGAAGCTCTCCAGAGGTGTGAAACTCTCTGACCCTAAAAAAGAGTATATATACTTTGAGGTTAGCATTTCATGTGGGACTCACTTACTGGAAGAGTGTTCTGTGATTTGACCAAAGGAGACTCTGGGTAGCCATTAAGGAGCTCCATGCCCCCCCCCACCATGGCTTTGAAAACCCAGATGTTGGTGCTTCTGTCTATGGTAACTATGTATGTAAAGCTTTGGTCAGATAGCTAGAAGTCTGTCTGTTGATTTATGTTATTTGCTCTGTTTATATTTTCTCTGTTTGTAATTTCGGTTTGTACTTGCTCTGAAGTTCAGGGTGCTAAGTTTTTCTCCTGAACTAAGAGAATTATATATATTTATTTATACACATATGTGTGTGTATGTATGTATATATATATATATATATATGTATGTATATGTGTGTGTGTTTGATTAAAGTGAGATTGTAAACCCCTTTAAGTTGCCTTCCTTAGAAAAGCAGATCAGCAAACCTGCATTAGCGGCCCTCCTGTGTGCTGGTGTTGTTGGTCTCACACTGACACAGTAGCGGCAAGCAACATTGTTGCTACAATAGTATGTTTAATCATTACTCCTTTGAGGTTTTCTTGTATCATTGTCATTCACAATTCATATGATTCTTATTGTTGGTGATGATTATATTAATATAGTGCTTTGGGGACACAATCGACAAGCATTTATTATTCCCTATGTGCTGGGAACTATGTTAAGTACTAAGTCTATAAAAGCAAGACAGTCTCTGCCTTCAAGGAGTTTACACTCTGACAGTGGAAACAATATGTTCACATATCAGTAAGTATACAGTAAGCATTTGAAAGGAGCATTACAAGGACAGGTTTCCTGCAGAGGGAGCACTTCAGCTGATTCTGAAAGGAGATGCAGAATTCTAAAAGATGGCAGTGAAGAGGGAGAGCATTCTCGAAATGGAGAGCAGAAGATGGAGAGTCGCAGTGAGGGATTAACATTATTTCATTTGATATTATCATTCCTATTTATAGATAGGCCAATAAAAATTTGGAGTGGTCAAGTGATCCCACAGCTTAAAAGCATCAGAACTAGGACTTGCAATTCAGGGCTTCAACTGTGAGTTCAATATTCTTTTGCACCACAGCACACCTCTGTTTTGGGGGGTATTTGGCTGGATGATAAGATGATCTCTGGAGATCTCTTCTATTCACTGGATCTTATTAAATGAAGCCCTCCAATATCTTCCTGACAACTGACAACTCAGACAAGGTTTTTGTGACCCTCCCTCACCCACCATATCATGGAACAATGAACCGGGCAACCTGTCAGCATAGCAGATGAGACATACCAGATGAGGCATGCTCAGCCCATTTTCTCATTTCATTGAGTGAAAGAAGGAGAAAACTACCACTTCCCCAAGGATTGTCACTTTCCATCTCAGGCCTGTGAGGCATGACATGGGGTAAAAACAAATCAAAGGTAGAGCAGTTGTCATTCTTTCCATGAAGCAACATCAGGGACAGAATAGGCTGATGTGATTCCAGACAACGCTTCTGGTTCTCTATGCCTCTAAGATTTAGATGCTTTCAAACACATTTTGCCTGGAAAGCAGCCTTCTAAATTTATAGACAGCCTGAAATACTACAGCATGGCTGGAATTTTTCTAATTACATGAAGGATGGTAAATTATTATCTCCTCAGCTAATTTCTGTCTCATGGCCATATCAATTGTAAATCTAAGGGGACTGGTCTCAAAAAAAGGGATTTCCAACTTTTTTTGAAGTTGTGACACTCTAATGTCCACTTGCTTTCATAATAAAGCTCCCACCGCTCAATAGAAGTGCCATATGGTCCATATTTATTTCCTAGATTTAAGATTACTCTCCAACATCTACTCAAGTGTCACTTCCATTTACTCATATTAGATAATGAAGTGGTAGAATATGATGGTTCTACTACCATTGATGGTAAAGAGAGCTCGTTATAGAAATATTAGCAAATCTGTTCCATTTCATGTCTATTTGTTATCATTCCAATTTCATCCCTAAATCCTCTTGGGATGATCCTGTTTAAGTAAGTCTCAAACTAAATTTTCTGAAGACTATAGGCCAGTAAACTTGATTTTGGTTTCTGGCAAAACTGCAGAACATATCAAAAAAGGATGGTTTCTGAGCCTTTAGAAAGAAAAGTGGTACTCAACAAGAGTCAATATATGTTAATCAAATACAGGTCATGCCAGATTAATTTCTGTTCCTTTTTAGCTGAAAATACTAGATTCTATGTCAGGAAGTTGCCATAGACATGTTATACCCAAATTTCAGCAAAGCATTTGACAAAAAACTTTCACAATATCCTTGTGGATAAGATGGAGAATATGGACCAGATGTTACTGTTGTTAGATGGAATCAAAACTAAATGAATGACAGGCCTGGGAAGTAGTGATTAACTTGTCAATGTCTACCTAGATAGAAGATTTTAATGGAGTACTACATAGATATTCCGAATACTTTTTTATTCCTTCTTCATTTTCATCAATGGTATAATTAAGGCATTGATGGCATGTTTTTAAATTTTATAAATAATAAAGTTAGGAAGGATTAACTACATCCTGGATGACAGGATTAGAATACACACTGATCTTAACAGACAAAAAAAGTAAACGCCCCCCTTGACACACTCGAATTCCATGAAACTAGATAAATTAACCTATGGAATTTATAGGAGAGAGGTACTGGAAAAACCCAGGTAGTTACTACTAAAAGAACAGTGGATAGCACAGGGTATCTCCAACATTAGGTAGATAAATCTAGGACAAGAAGAATTATCTGTTTCCATATTGTAACTTACTTAGGAGTTTATCATGGTAGCAAAGTGAAATCATCTTCCATACTCAATCATGCTGAAATAAATACTTAGATACTATATATGGAGGTCTCACTAGGAATTTTACATCTGAAGAATGAGGGGCACCAAAATGATTAAGGGGAATTGGGCCTAGATCAGAAACAGAATTTTATGAGACTGAGAGTAGTGAGATCAGACCCATAAGAAGCAACTGTACTTCCCACCTGGGTTAGATGGAAAGAACTAGTTTCAACCACAATAACAACAAAAAATACAAGCAAGTGGTTGGCATTAGAGAAGGTTAGCCGGAGATATTGAAGACCTACTTGGAAAAAGCCTAGGAATCAGGACAAGGAAATCCAGTCACTGGAAGAATCAGTAGGTAAGGCAAGTACACAACCACTGAGCAACTGACATGCAGAGCAGCAGAGTCAATTACGGAAGAACTGAGGTAAAAGGCAGATATTTCATCTCAAAAGGAATGGGGGACAAGATAGGAACCTAGTTACTGAGGAAGAAAAGCAATATACCAGTTCCTGGGAACTGCAGTATAAAACAGAGAGATGTACAGCAGCTATTTTGAATATGTCTGCAGATATATATGTATATATATATATGCATATATACACACACACACGTATACACATATATGTAAATACATATATGTGTGTATTGTATATATGTATACACATGTGTATATATGCATGTGTATGTTTATATGTGTGTATGTATATATTCTGTATAACAAATAACAAAACTGGCCCTAGAATCTGAGCAAATGTGAGCCCACAAGGAAAAGATAAACAGGTTCAGTGGAGAGATTTAAATAAATCAGGAGGAGGGAAGTACCCATTGCATAGATGACATTTTCAATTCTTATTACAGTAATTCTTCCTGATCTCATCTCTTTTAGCCTCTATCTAGATTCTTGTAGGCCCTAAGCATGACTACTCCATGCTTAAGCGAACCTGAATAGTGAAGAGATAGTTTTAATATAGCACAAAACAATAAAATTAGCTCAAAGAAGGGTCCTCCAAAGAGAAGACGGTACCTTCCAGATCTATAATTAGAAGGAAAATTCATTACCAAAGGACAGGGAATATCACAAAAAACAATACTTATCACTTAGATTATGCAGAATTTAAAAGCTTTTATACAATCAAAATTAATGCAACTAAAATAAGAAGAGAAAGTATTGATTACAGAAAATCTTCATACCAAATATCTCTGATGAAGGTATGTTATTCCAAGATATAAGGAGAATTGATGCAAATAAATAAGACAGAACCATTCATCAATCAGTTTTTTAAGAGTTATGTACAGTTTTCAGAACAGATAGTCAATAACTATATGAAAAAGGTCCAAATCATTAATCATAACAGAAATGCAGATAAAAGCAAGTATGAGGTGTCACTTCACAACCAAAACATTAACAATGTTGTTAAAAGATAGAAATAATACAATTTTGAGAGACTGGAAAGACAGGAACACTAATTCACCATTAGTGAAGCTACTGTGTGAACTGATACAACTGCTGTTGAATATAGTCTTGAACTATTCTAGAAAAGTAACCGAACTATTAACACTCTTTGACCCAACAATGATAGTACTGAGAACATACCCATGGAAAGCAGAGTCAGAAAGACCTAAATTCAAATCCAACCTCAGACACTTTCTAACTGTGTGACCTTGGGCAAGTCAGTTAATGTCTGTTTGCTTCCTTTCGTTGTTGTTTGGCAATTTTAGTCATGTCTAACTCTTCATGATTCCATCTGGGGTTTTCTAGGGAAAGATAAAGGAGTGGTTTGCCCTTTCTTTCTCCAGCTCATTTTACAGATGGGGAAATTGAGGCAAACAGGGTTAAGTGACTTGCACAGGGTCACACAGCTAGTAATTGTCAGGGGCAAAATTTGAACTCAGGAAGATGAGTCTTCCTGACTCTAAGTCGGGCAACAACAACAGCAAACCAAGAGTTATGGTGAGGATCAAATGAGATGGTATTTGTAAAGTGCCTGGCACATAGTAAGTACTATGTAAAAGGTAGGTAAGTAGGTAGGTAGGTAGGTAGGTAGTAGTAGTAGTAGCAGTAACAGCAGCAGCAGTAGTGGTGGTGATTGTGGTGGTGCTGGTGTACTAAATATTTAGAGCCATATTCTTCATGGTAGTACTAATAACCAGTAGAAAAGCAGAAGCTCATTGATAGAGGAGTGGATGAACAAAACATGGTCTAGGGACATAACAGAGAATAGCTATAAAAAAAAAAACTCAGAGAAATTCCCAAAGACTTACGATTTGCTGCAGAGTAAAATAAAGAGAAGCAAGAGAATACTATACAAAGGGACTATATGAAAAGACATCACAAAAAGATATCCATGGCCAAGCTTGACTTCATTGATTGAATGAAATATATCTTCCTTCTCTTGGCAGTTAGGTTGTAGTTGCACTACAGTTGCAGAATGGAACATATGCCACCATGGTCAATGTGTCAGTTTGTTCTAATTAGCTGTGCTTTTTAACTACAAAGAATTGCTTATGAGGAAGAAAGGTTGGGAAATGACAGTGATAAAAAAGAGCATCAGTGAAAACATTTTTAAAACAAATACGGATAATAATTGTCACCTCCATCATCACAAAGACTAGGGTCCATGCTAGAGCTTTCTTATAACGCTCTTCTATAATCTCTGCTATTTGCTTTGTGTGAGGAGTTCACTTTAATTCTCCAAATCACAGGCACTTTGCTGGAATTACAGCTGCTGCTCAGGAGACCTAGAAGAGCTTTTAAATTCTGACACTATTGCCCTTTCCAAACTCCACATCAATGTCACCCTTCCACAAGAAAGCTCGTGCTCCTAGGCTGTCCAGGGAGATTTTTCAGTCCCAAGAGTGACAAGCTAGATTGAATTAGCTTTGCTTTCCCCATCGCTAATTAGATAGTGCATCAGGCTTGCCTTGGGGTGGGGGAGACATCGGCTCTCTTCCTGTGATCGTGCTAATAAAGGTACTGCACCCCTGACAGCTGACAATGCTATTGTCAAGATGTCCTTGTATGAACTCTGGGAAGGGACCTCTTCTGTGTTTAGCAAACCTTTACTTAAGCCCTATTTGTGTCCTGGTTTAACATGTTTGGTTTCTTGAAAAAAATCATCTATCTTCTCTAAAAACAAAAATTCTTGTTGTCTTAAATGATGATTTCATTGCCCAGAGAAAGCAATTTCTGAAGGGGGTGATCAGAATCAAGTGGAAACAAAGAGCTGACTGCCCCCACTTTAATAAGTAGCTGAGCAACTCAAAAAACAGAAACAGAAAAGCAGAAAGGATAAGAGAAAGTTTCTTAGAAAATGATTGCTCACAAAGATAGGAGAGACAAAATAGATAGTGAATTTATTTTTATTTATTTATTTTTAGTTTTCAACATTCACTATTATAAGATTTTGAGTTCTAAATTCCCACCCCCATCTCTTCCCCCCTCCCTGAGATGGCATGCAATCTGATATAGGCCATATATGTACAATCATATTAAACATATTTCCACATTAGTCATACTGTGAAAGAAGAATCAGAACAAAAGGGAAAACCACGAGAAAGAAGAAAAAGAGGTAGAATATTATGCTTCAATCTGCATTCAGACTCCATAGTTGTTTCTCTGAATGTGGATAGCAGTTTCCATCATGAGTCTTTCAGAATTGTTTTAGATCATGGCGTTGCTCAGAAGAGCTAAGTCTAACAAAATCAGTCATCGCAGAATGTTGCTGTTACTGTATACAATGTTCTCCTGTTCTGCTCTCTTCATTCAGCATCATGCAGTTCATGCAGTAGATGGTGAATTTAAAAGCTATTGTTGAAGTTCCAATCACAAAGGATTTGTTGAGTTCCTACTACATATGAGGGCTGGTGCAAGCATATAAACCTGAGCCTGTGAATGGGGAGTTGGCTGATTTCATCAGTAGAGAGCTAGGTGGTAAAGCAGATAGAACCAAGCACTGGTCCTGGAGTCAAGAAGGCTTGAGTTCAAATCCTTCCTCTAAGACTTGCTAGCTATGTGTGTGATCCTAGAACAGTCACTTAACCCGTTTGCCTTAGCTTCCTTATCTGTAAAATGGGGATAACAATAGCACTTATGAAGTTCAAATGAAATAACACATTTTGAAAACCTTAAAGCACTATATAAATACTAGCTTTTATTACTATTAGAAATAGGAAAGTTAGCAGGAAGAAAGGTAGCAGGTTGGTACCATTTCTCACTGTTCTCATGAGCCTCAGCACATTCATCCAAGCTATCTCCTGTGCCTGGAATGGACTCCCTCCAAATTACCTGCTGAAGTCCCTCATCTACTTGAAAAGCATGATGTTTGCCTATTTGGTCCCCTGTGACTCCACCTGCTCATTAGACTTCAGTCAATTGTCTACCACTTCCTGGTCTTGGATCTTAGCTTTAATACTTACAGAATCACTGGATTTCAGAATGGAAAGGGATCTCAAAGGCCATTTGATTCAACCAATACCTAAGTTGGAATCCCTTCTAAAATATATACAAGTGAATGAAAACTTTCGACCCAAGACCTCCAATTATAAGGGAATTCCTTCCTCTCAGGGCTCTCTGTTCCACTTTTTGACGGCCATAACTAACAGAAAGTTTTGTTTCATTTTAAATTTAACCTGCTTCTCTGCCATCCTAACCCATTGTTCCTAGTTTTGATTTCTGTGGCCAAGTGTTTCCTCCCTCTCCAAATAACAATCTCTCATATACTCGAAGACATTAATCACAGCCTCTCCCTAGTTCTCTCCTCTTCTAGTTGAACATGCCTACATTCCCCCAACTAATTCCCTCTTGCTGTTCTGATCATAATCCTCAGCGCATGTTCCAGTTTGTCAATGTAGTTCCCAAAATACAGCAAATAACTGAATCCAATACTCCACATGTGGTTTTACTAGGGCAGAATAGAGCAAGAATTTCACCTCCCTTGTCCTGGGCACTATGCTACCATCAATGCATCCTAAGAAAGCATTGGATTTCTTGACAGCCATGTCACACCACTGACTCATGTTGAGTTTTTAGTCCACTAAAAAACCCTCAGACACTTTCACACAAACTGTTGCCCCGCCGTGCATTATCCATCAAATACTAGTGCATTTTTAAACAGTATGGGATTTTATAATTGTCCCAAGTGAATTTCATCTTATGATAATCAATCCAATACCCTAAGATGCTTTTAGACCATGATTCTATAATCTAGCCTTCAAGCTTTGTTGTTATTTTCATATTTGAGAGAAATTCTATCTTTGCCTCCATCTAAGTCATTCTTAAAGTGCTGTTCAGTCAGTTGGGAATCACCTTTTTATGAAGAATTTACTATGCTGTATGCCAGGCCCTGTTTGCGGAGTAGAGCAAAGGAATAATACCTGGATCATTCTATTATGCCAAGAGGCAGCTGAGTGGTATAGGGGCTATAAAGCTCTGGACCTATAGTGGGAAAGACCTGAGTTCAAATTCAGCCTCAGATACTTCCTAGCTGGGTGACCCTGGGCAACTCATTTAATCTCTGACTGTTAAAGTTTCCTCAACTCTTAAATGGGAACAATGATGATAAAAGCATCTACCTCCCAGATGTTTTGAGGACTAAGTGAGATATTTGTGAAGCCTTAGCATAATGCCTGGCACATAATAGGTACTTATTACTTATTCCATCCTATTTGAGACCTCCCTGGGGACTGACATCAAATACATTCTCATCAGGACTGGTGACTCAACCACCTCCAATTCCAACCAATTATAAAAGCATTCTAGCCTATACCTCTCCACATTCAAACGATGCTTTTCAGTGTAGCTGATATTAACAGCTGTAGATCTTTTTCTCCCCAAACACATATGCCCAAGTTCACATGTATCTATACACCATGACTCTCTAGCAGCGTGGTTTCAGTGGACACCCACATTATGCCTCACTCTAAGATTCCATCTGGATTCCTGGTCCTGATCCAAGTTTTTCCCAGCCTGGCCTAGCATGTTGCCATGTGATACCAAATTATATCATTATATGATAGTATATAGCTTATTTATTTTAAAAAAATAAATTTAGGAGCCAAGATGGTGGCTGGAAAGTAGGGACTTGCCTACGACTCACCCCCAGGACCCTCCAAACACTGATAAAAATGGCTCTGAACAAATTCTAGAATGGCTGAACCCCTGAAATAGCAGAGGGAAGCAGGGCTCCAGCCCAGGATAGCCTGGATGGTTGCAGGGTAAGGTCTATCACATGGACCTGGAAGCAAAGGATGCAGAGCCTGGTGTGGGCTGTGCCCAGACCAACCAGACCGGGAGCCAGGCAGAACAGGCCCTAGTGCCCTGAATCAGTGAGCTGTGGCAGTTACCACACTTTTCAACCCACAAACACCAAAGACAACAGGGAAGGTTAGTGGGAAAGGCTGCTGGGACAGAGTGAAGAGAGTTCGCGGTTCAGCCACCACCCTGGGGACAGTGGAGGTGGTGCGGCTATAAAACTACAGCTGCAGTTGCTTCAGGCCCCAGGCCCACCTGGTGGGAGTAATTAAGTGGAAGATCATAGCAGGAGTGCAGACCCAGCTTAGATCTAAGTCCAGTCCACGTTGGTGGTTCTTGGGGGAGGAGGAGCACTGGTGTGGCAGAGATTGCTATGTAGCTCTGAAAACAACAGCTCATCCCCTCAAGTTTGGGACAAAGTACTCTCTACTCTACAAGCAGTCATATCCCGACAAAAAACTCAAGGATCAAGTAGTTGGCTGGGAACGTGGCCAGGCAGCAAAAACAGACTCAGATTCAGACTCAGACTTTGTACAAAGTCTTTGGTGACAAAGAAGACCCAAACATATAGCCAGAAGAAGTCAACAAAGTCAAAGAGCCTACATCAAAAGCCTCCAAGAAAAACATGAACTGGTCTCAGGACATGGAAGAGCTCAAAAAGGGTTTGGAAAAGCAAGTTAGAGAAGTGGAGGAAAAATTGGGAAGAGAAATGAGAGTGATGCAAGAAAACCATTAAAAACAAGTCAAGGACTGGCTAAAGGAGACCCAGAAAAATACTGAAGAAAATAACACCTTAGAAAATAGAATAACTCAAATGGCAAAACAGCTCCAAAAAGCCAATGAGGAGAAGAATGCCTTCAAAAGCAGAATTAGCCAAATGGAAAAGGAGGTCCAAAACACCACTGAAGAAAATACTACCTTAAAAATTAGATTGGAGCAAGTGGAAGCTAGTGACTTTATGAGATATCAAGATATTATCAAACAGAACCAAAGGGATGAAAAAGTGGAAGACAGTGCGAAATATCTCATTGGAAAAAGCACTGACCTGGGAAATAGATCCAGGAGAGATAATTTAAAAATGATTGGACTACCTGAAAGCCATGATCAAAAAAAAGGCCTAGATATCATCTTTCAAGAAATTATCAAGGATAACTGCCCTGATATTCTAGAGCCACAGGGAAAAATAGAAATTGAAAAAATCCACCCATTGCCTCCTGACAAAGATCTCAAAAAGAAAACTCCTAGGAATATTGTTGCCAAACTCCAGAATTCCCAGGTCAAGCAGAAAATTCTGCTAGCAGCCAGAAAGAAACAATTTGAGTATTGTGGAAACACAATCAGGATAACACAAGATTTAGCAGCTTCTACATTAAGGGACTGAAGGGCTTGGAATATGGCATTCTGGAAGTCAAAGAGCTAGGATGAAAACCAAGAATCACCTACCCAGCAAAACTGCGTATTGTACTCTAAGACAAAATATAGATTTTCAATAAAATAGAGGACTTTCAAACTTTCTCAGTGAAAAGAACAGAACTGAATAGAAAATTTGACTTTCAAACACAAGAATCAAGAGAAGAATGAAAAGGTAAACAAGAAAGAGAAATCATAAGTGACTTACTGAAGTTGAACTGTTTTGTTTACATTTCTACATGGAAAGATGATGTGTATAATTCATGAGACCTCAGTATTAGGGTAGCTGAAGGGAATATACATACATACATACATACATACATACATTT